>WNLN01000353.1:0-30734 GCA_021347865.1 Sarocladiaceae sp. CBMAI 1973
TCGTGTACTACTTGTGCCTCTTCCGCCCCTTGCTTAAAGCGACGCCGTACCTCCACGAGCCCCCTCGAGACGTGGAGGATGGTAAGCACTGCATCCTCCGATGAAGGAAGGTCCTTTACAGCGTTCTGGTTCACCCGCCCGTCAAGAAGCTCTCCCAGCTGAATGCCATGCCAGAGCTCGAGGGGACCTAGCCCTTGCACGGCGAACAGAACAAATTGCAAGTACGTCAACGTTCTCGGGTCTTGAGCCGCAGAATTGTCCTCATCGAAACCTAGAATTCTCCCGTACAGCTCGGATAGTTCACCAGGCAATTTGCCCAGTATCTGTTCCGCATCTCTTTCATTGTTCAACTGCCCGCAATCATGTTGTTTGTTCAAGTTTGCAATGACGAGATTGCACCACATGAATACACCCTGAGCTTTCGCCCGCACTCGCTCATGTATCGCGAGAGCAAGGGAGGGATCACGGATGATGAGCGTGCTTCGAATGTACTCGGCGACATCGTCTTTATGTCCTTTTTGCCCTTCGATGGGCAGATCAAGAACAAACCCCTGAAGCACCGAGACATGAGGATAATATCTGCTGGCGAAACAGATGCGAAACCTATTCAAACCACGCTCCCGCCCTTCAATCATAGACCGGAGACTCTTGATCATGTCTCTGATCTGGTTATCGTCGCACTCGTCAAGAGCGTCCACAAAGCATGTGATTGACCTGCGCACATGTACACGCAGTACAGCTTTGAACAGGGTGACTAGTTTGCCGAGTTGCCAGTCGCTTTCACCCCTCGGGAACATTCGGCCAATGCTGTTTGGGAGTTTCGCACCACTGGGAAGGTTTTCCAGAAGCTGCACAAGAAGTGTGCGGTACATCCCTTCGACTGATCTCTCGAGTTCGGTCCCTCGACCGTTGAAGAAATGCATCAAAACGAGCTCGTCGTCTTCAGGTATGTGTCCACGCTCGGCTGCGAATTTGAGAATTGTCGATTTTCCTGTCCCGGCCTTGCCCTTGATCCAGATCAAGCGAGGAATGTCTTCGTGGTCTAGACTGTGTTGCCACTGCTGCCATTGGGTTGTTTCGAGAAGCCATTCGCAAGTGCCGTGTTGCTCGTCGTCGACATTGAATCGTCTGTTCTCCATCTCGCGGAATGCCAATGACTTGGTCAATTGATGGATCAAGTCAGTCGCAGCGACTGAAGGTCGAGAGTCTGGATTTCATTGCTGAGTTAAGTATCCTTTATCACCTCGGCTCGAGCCACGCACCGTTCAGAGTCACATTAGCTATGTGAAGGGTTGAGTTGGAGGCGGCAATGCCCCTATCTTGGCTAATGACTGTAGACATCTTCGAGGTACCACGAGGTTCCATTTACCTCGTGGGCTCATTGCAGCGCATGAGAAGAGTCTCTCGCAATGGGAATCACTGTAGAGAAGGTCGTTCTGAAGACAACATGGTCGCTGAAATGGGAGTCTGCAAATGCCCAGGCTTCATCGCAAGACGCGGCACGATCGGCCTCTGGCACAGAAACTAATAGAATACGGTAAAAGTTCAGGAGGACGACAGCACTGATCCAAAGATGTTCAAATACATGTACGAGCAAGCTACAGGAAGGTTGCCCGGCTGAACGGTTGACAACCCAAGCATTGCGGACGACAACAGAGCGGGGTCTCAACGATATCGAGGAACATGACCATCGGGAGAGCATGGGTCACCCGACCGGGCTGTGAACTGCATATGGGTGAAAGCCTGGACTTGTGGCTGCAGTGTAGGGCTCGGCCTCCTGCGAGAAAGTCATGCTGCGCCTCATCCCTTCTGCATGATGCCGCAACCTTGTATTGTGACGTGGCGGGGCTGAAGAACTGCACTTCTTGTTGGCTGCCGACAGTAGCTCCTTAGCAGGCTCTGGCAAAGAGCCGCAGATCAGAGGAGGGGTCTCTATTTGTATAAAGAAGCTGTGCCTTGGGCCTTGTGAAGTCGTCGCTCGTCCATTGCGAAATTGTTGAAGCACGAAAACGAGTGAATACTTGGATCATTCTACCTTTGCTTTCGGACGGTCATCATGCCCACCAAACTAAGCCATGGCGATTACACGGTTGCTATCATCTCTGCGCTATGGTTCGAGACCGCGGCCTGTCGGAGAATGCTCGAGGAGACGCACACCCGGCTGCACGCACAACCAGGTGATCGTAATGCCTACACCCTAGGCAAGATCGAGGGTCACAATGTCGTCCTTGCATGTTTGCCTGGGACATCGGGAAATACCGCCGCGAGTAAAACCTCTACAAACCTTATGCGCACCTTCCCAGGTATCAAGACCCTTCTTCTCGTCGGCATCGGCGGTGGTGTCGCTGGTTCGACAGAGGCAGCAATCTTGGAACGCGACCTGCGTCTCGGCGACATTGTCGTGGCCATGCCGACAAATAAGCTCAGTCATGGCCTGGTGGAATACGACCTGGGGCGAGAGACTGAAGATGGCTTTGAGAGGAAAGGGTTCTTGACGCCTCCGCCAGAGCTTCTCCGGTCCACTGCAAACCACATGCGTTCGGATCCTGATCTGCAAGACCGGATCGCAGAGCATATCAAGAACATGAAAGACCCTGACCAAGAGTTCCAAAGGCCAGCCACAGACACAGATACTCTCTTCATCGAACGTGTTTCGGGCGACGACAAGACCATTACCTCTGAGCTTCTCCCACGCAAACCACGCAGAAGCACGAACCCGAAGGTCCACTATGGCCTCATCGCGACAGGAGACACGGTCGTCAAGAGCACCGAAAGCCAAAAGAAATTCGTCAACAGGCTGGCACAAGAAGGAGAGGTACTCTGTTTCGAGATGGAGGCTGCTGGCGTGGCGACTTCGCACGAGTGCTTCGTCATTCGCGGTATCTGCGACTACGCCGACTCCCATAAGAACAAAGTCTGGCAGAACTATGCTGCAGCTGCGGCAGCCGCATATGCAAAGGAGTTGCTGCAAAATTTGGATGTCGAGGAAGTCCAGGGGATGCCAGTTGCGCCAAGTGCAGCAGGCAATGGAGATGCGGGTGATGGCTCGGGTCGTGGGTACGGGACGACGACCATGACTGTAGGACGAGGACATATATTTAATGGGGGTACGAACACACTTGGAGACATGACCTTCAACAATTGATCAGTTTGCTTCTTTTCGCATATGTTCATGGCCACTTTCCCTTACCTGTCCAATTATCTAGGAGTAGAAATGGTCAAGGTGTGAACAAAAGATCACGGCGAAGGCATTCGGTACAAGGGGACTTCAACAACCTTATCCCGATTGACGATGTGTCACACATGATCCAAACAAAGGCTTCCCAATTCAAGCC
Source organism: Sarocladiaceae sp. CBMAI 1973 (assembly GCA_021347865.1). NCBI lineage: Eukaryota > Fungi > Ascomycota > Sordariomycetes > Hypocreales > Sarocladiaceae > Sarocladiaceae sp. CBMAI 1973. Next base: position 3,336 of record WNLN01000353.1, read on the forward strand.
GAACAGCATACTGCTCCAATTGCAGTAAGAAGAACTTCGTCTTCGTAATTCTCAATCATCACCACCCGCGAACCGTACTCTGCGTGCTGGGCGGTCAGCCAGGTCCTGCGTGGGAAGTGGTCCCTCTGCCTGGTCAGTGCCAGAAGTAGCACTTCCGTTGCCATTGGAAAGACCCTGGGAATTCACAATCTCCTCATGGCTTCTTTTGGAGCCTGCGACCATGGTCGAGTTGGAGCCATTCGTAAACAAGGACTTTGCGGGCCCTGGCTTCCCTTGTGGCGAGTCATCTAGCACAAGTCCCTCATCAGGGTGGGCTCGCTGGCCAAATCCTCTGCCGAACACATTCTGCGGTGTTCTCAATGGTTTCATCTGAGACGCATCATCATCCCCAGCAGCCGGAAGGGGTGAGATCTTGGCGTTCTTGATCCAATTGTAGATTGGCCGCACATCCAAGATCGACTTGACCAGACGATGTTCTGCCTGAGTCATGTGCTCCTTCCGTTCAAGGATGACCTCATCAATACTGTCCTTCAGCACCAGTGTCTCAACGTACACTGGCTTCTTCTGATGAATCCGACGAACACGTCCTATGGCCTGGGCCTCGACCTGCGGGTTCAGTATAGGGTTGATGAAGTAGACTCGAGACGCTTCTCTCATATCGAGCCCAAATGCCGCCTGCGATAAGTCCATGAGCAGCACCCTTCACCGTGTCAGTTCATTCTCTTTTTTTGCGCGATATATTTCAAGCTTACCTGAAAGTTGGGTTGTTGTGAAAGGTGTTGACGTATTGCGCCCTGCGCTCCGTACTCAGTCCTTTGGCGTAAATGAGGTGCTGGATTTGGAGCTGGGAAGTCTTAGCACCTTCCCTGTAATTTCGCGAAAGGTTGGTACTTACAACATCGAGCGTAGCTGACAAGTACCATGCTACATTCTCGTTTTCATAAAAGATTATCATTTTGTCTTCTTCCTGATGCTCGACCACACTATCAATCAGGTAGGACAACTTGGTTGAGACACTGGCTGAGATCTTTGTCAACTCAAGGGGACCTTTGAAAGCATCAGGGTCCACATTCTTTTTGGTCTTGACACCATTGATCCCATGCGATCTGGATTTGCGAGGACTATCGTTCCCCAATTTCGTGTTACCAGCCAGTGTTTCCGAACGAGGTGGCGGGGCGGAGGTTGGAAGGTTCTGGCCTGTAAGTATCTTGTGACGCTCGGCAATGCCCTCCTGGACGAGTCCGCCGTTGAGGAGAGAGTTCAGGGCTTCAGGAGCACCAGCCGTCTCAAAAATCAGTTTCTGCAGTGCCAAGATCAGACTGGCTGATGTACTGATGCCTTGATCCGGATCTCCCTCTCCACTGAGCGACCAAGATGGACCAGAACGACCAGGAAAGCTTTCTACGATCAGAGGCATCTCGTGGAATTCGTTGCTCTGGGTCCTCAGCTTGTTCTCAGCGGCAATGCGACCTAGTTGAATCGCTTCACGAAGCAATACCTCATCGTCTTCGCTGATTGGTACCTTTTTCTCGTCCAAGAACTTTTCGGCAGTCTCGACGGATGTGAGGATTTCGGAACGAGTGAAGAATGACCCGCCAAAGAAGCTCGACTGCTTCATGTTGCTGACGATCTGGAGGACATGCTTCTTCTGCTTCGGGTGAAAGAAGTAGTCCAAGTCTTTCCTTTCTGATTGTACAGCGTTGAATATGATCATCATTGAGAAGAGATTCAACGACAAGCGGTCTTGATAAGAACCCTCCAAGACCACCAAGCGCTCATGGACGTCCGGCAATAGGTTACCGACATCGGTTCGAGGGTGTCTGATGATCAAAGAATTGAGTGTCGATGCCAGTGTCTGCCAATTCCCGCGGCTTTTTGGATCATGCTTCGGGAGCATCACGTACTTTGACCACTCCGCAACTGTGTCGCCTGTCTCCAAGACAGTGTTCGCCCAAGGTCGCGCCTTGAGGTAGAGAGCCGCTATTGCTCCTAATCTCTCGAGGTCCTTCTTTTCCATCTCGCTCGAAGAGTCATTGGCAGTCGCGCCAATTTCCGATGTCTCATCTGGACCTGGCTGTCTGGATGCGATTGAAGATAGTTCGGCTGGTGCGCCATCAGTGCCGTAGAGGCCATGAGACGGAGTGCCGGTGACGATCCAGCGGGAATTGAAATGCATCATGTCCAGACCCATCAACAGCACGCTCTTGTTGCCCATTCTGGAGTTTCCTAGTTTATGTCCTTCGTCGACGATGCATCTCTTGAACTGGATTTGGGATAGTGGCGAGCTTTCGAATCCTCCAATCTCGCGACTGATCTTTTCGAATCTTCCTTGCGAAAAAAGTACGAGGTCAAATTTGACCAATTCTTGAACATCTGGAAGCGAGAAATCGTTCGACTTCGATAGCCCCATGTAGAGAACCTTCAGGCCCTGCGTGTGCTTATGGATTTCCTGCTTCCATTGGGCAATCAGGTTGTTTGGCACAATGACGAGACTCCCATTGCTCAGATAAATGGCTTTGGGCAATTCGACTGGCGTGTCTGGATGTGGTGGGCGTCTTGTGGCAGCACGTCGCATTTCGACAGGCGGAATGTTGTAAAAGCCTGGATTCCGTCTTAGGACCTCAGCACATTGAGTGTACTCGTAGCCTGTTTGAGTCTCGTACGCGTCCAGGTATGGCTTCCAGGGGACTCCATGACGAGTGGCACAGGAAGCAGCCATGTCGGCCAGAGAAGCAATCTTGGGCCGTCTTGGTGGCTCGGCAACGCCGAAGATGTCGGGTCCAGGAGTTGGCAAATGCCTCGTGGCGAGTATCAATGCTAAGCATATGATCGTTTTGCCCAACCCCATCTCTTCGGCAAGCACTCCGCCGGAAATGCCATCGTATGATCTGCGCTCCCGCAGTACAGCTCCAGACACTGGGTCTATGTACCAGCCCGCCCCATGGTGATCTATTTGTTGAGTCAGACGCGGATCGGGCGTCAGTTCAAGTTGTGCCTCTCGCTGGCACATGAGTGCAGCGGAACGACGCTGGTAAGGGTACAGAGTCGTGGCCAGGCCAGCTACTCGGCTGTCAAGCAAGTCTACCATTGCATCCTGGGCGTATGTATCCCGGACAGTGTCAGGATCCGGAGTTGGCGATGGGATCTCGTTGAAAAGTTGTAGAAGACTGGTCTTTTCGTCGCTTGCTTTGGGGCCGGGAAAGATCCCTTGCTCTTCAGTCCCATCTGATGGCTGGCCCTTTTCCCAAGCGGCCGTCGAGGTGTCGAGCCCTTCCAACAACTGACGCCGCGCCTTTCTGAGAGAGCCATTGCTGCGGTCGACGATCCGGCGATCGATGTCATCTGGGAGTAAATACACTCTGAAAACCCCAAAGGCACCTGCAAGCTTAAATTCCAGTTGTATCCAGTGAGCTCGGAACAATCGTGCGCAATTGGAAAGGCTGGGACTCCTCAAGAGCCGGGCTTGAGTATCGGGATTGAGGTGTTGGCGAACAGGCGTCTCAACATCATTTGAAGCACCTTTCCGGATGAGAAGACTCCATCTCATCAAGGTTTCGAGATCCCAGTCGGTTGGAATCAGGCCAGGGTCGTCTCTGGCGATGAACAGGCAACCTGCTGCGATATGCTTGTCTTGTACTGGAGCCATTGAAACGACGTGATATGTAACCGAACAGCTGGATGACCCTGTTCAAGTCATGCTGAAGGACATTGCTGGGCTGAAAAAGAAACCAGAGACATTGCGGTGCTCAAAGCTCCGCAAGGTTCAGGAACAAAATTCGGCGAATGAAGTAAGTTAGGAAGTAAGATGAAGTGGTGATTCAAGTAAGTTTCCGGAGGCGGTTCTGCCTGGCGAAGTCTCCACTCGTACTGGCACTGTGCCTAGTGTGGTCTCAACGTCGTCAATACAGTGTGCATACAGTGCACGCGCACCTCCCGAATGATTGATGAGTGCATTGTTACATTATTGCTGGTAAGCTCGAAAACGACTAAATAAGAATGTTTGTGACGCGTATAGATATTCTTCTATTCTTCACATCAGACCCTGGTGTCAACAGCTATACTCGTGATTTTATTGGTCATTTAATCTCCAACGATGCAGCAACCCAACCCTCCAGCCTTGAAATACTTGTTCTCGCGAAGGCAATAGCGAATTGCTGACCTCGAGCTCTCGGGCGACGGCTTCTATCGCAGCTTCTGGCAGAGTCAGCTCTTGAACGTCTGAGTTCATGGCATCCACAATCTCGTTGCCTTCCTCCACAGAAACGGATCTGAACAGCAGCTTCATCGCTGAGCCATGATGGTCTCGCGCGGATTTAGAAGCAGCGTAGATTACGTTGGGGTTCAGCACCCAGATGTACAATGAACGCGAGCCGGTTGCCTTTCCCGCTCGGCCGATAAGATGTGGCGCAATGATAGACTTCGCGGATCCGGATCTAGAAATGGTCGCCATCAGAGTGGCTGCTAGACATTCCGTGATGTCAGGCAGTGGTCCAGGCCGGATTGTGGCACAGCTTATCGACCACTTAAACAGGGATACAGCCTTCGTCGCTACATTGAAGACGCCGACTTCTGCTGTACAGGACTTGCAGTAGGCGTGTTGGAACCTCGTAGCCCCTGTGTCCTGAGTGCCCGTGTCCATACCATTGCTCTCCTCTTCCGGAGAAGATGTCGAATACTGCATGATGTGAGTACTTGTGGAACTTGGCAGACCCGGAGTGGCGCATGTGCCTTCTTTAATCCTTCAGCTTCCACAACTCTGGAGGCTCAAGTGAAATCAGAAGGAAGCCTGTAGCGACATAGCAAGCAAGACCCGTTCTGAGAAGAAGGGTCTCGAATGCCAGTCGTTTCCGCCATGTGGCAAAATAGGGCTTTGGTATTGATATGGGGGAGTTGTATCGCTGACCATATCAATGGGTGGCTTGAGGAGCCGATTTGACCAACTTCTTGCTCCCCCGCAGCCGAAAATGACAAAAGAGAACAGAATAGACAAGGCAGCACTTACCAGAACTGCGCTGCAGTCATCCGTAGACAGCACAAATGAGGTGACATCGATGAGCCCAACACCTTGCTGGGCTGAGATGACATTGTTGGCGCCATAGCCTTTGTTTGTCGTTTCCCCGTCGGCTTCTGCCCCTTCGGAAGGATTGTTGTGATCAACTGGCTTGTGACAATGCCAAAACTCCATCATCTCTGCCCAATTATCGCTCGGCAAGTCCTTCCACTCTGTGATACGACCTTCCTTGATCAAGCTTGCGCTACAAGCCCGACAGCTTACCGCAGAGCCTCTTTGGATGTCGCGAGCGTTCCATGGTAAGGGCTGGTCCTCGAGTGTGAAGCGCGGCGGCGGCTTGTCCAATGGCGGCAGCCGAAGCCTCCAGGATACTTCTGTTGATCGCGCCTCTGGAACTTGTAGAGCACTTGCTATCGGCCTCTCTGGCAACTTTATCTCCTGGGTTTGGCCTTGGTGCGAGACCGTTAGCCTCAGTCCGTCGCTGGACAATGAGGCTGAAGTGGTGCCATCCGAGTGTGATGGCAGGCTGGCCACGACAGAGAGTTGCCTCAGGTTTGACAGTAGCTCCGCATATATGGCAATGCAGTCTGCGGCTTCAGGCGCGGCCATTTCACCTTCAGCAAGATTTGTTCGCCAGCACTTTGAATTTTCCAAGCGTGGCCGCTAACGAGCAGACAAAGTGTGAGGCGGTTTCGGTCTTTACGAAGAAGTGAAGTTGAGGTTTAAGTTCCAGTCGCTACTCTCGCGTTTTGCGAAATTGAATACCCTGTAGCATGATCGTCATTGTGGGGGCAGTCCCCAACAGCCGAATACCTTACGATTCAACGACCCCAACGTCAGTGGCGTAATTCATCTTCAACAGCATCAACTTGTAGCGAAAACGACAACATGGCCAATGTACTGGGCTATATGCCAAATCTCAAGAAGCTTGTGGGCTTGGACTCCAGTACCCGAGCTGTAAACGTGCCGGCAGTCGAAGTGCATCGTGTTGAGACAGATCCAGATCGGAGGGCCCGCTGCTTGAAGCATTTGCTCAAGGCTAATCACATCAACTACTCCATCATTCGACGCAGCGATGATGACGAAAAGACTGTATCCAATAATATGCCTCACGCCTTGAGCTCGGCTTATTTTCTGGGTGCTACGGTCCCTCAACTGAACGATACCTATGACCAAGAGATCAAGCCACTGGGACCTTGGCATCCTTCGCCTGCCGAGCTTGACGAGGATTGGCTTGATGTGAAAGGTGACGAGAGATATGCGAGGGCATATGTAGACTTTTTCGAAGACAAATTGGCCATCGAATTCGCCTACGATTGGAAGAAGGTTGTCCTGCACTTCTTGTTCGCTGGTCAGGAACCCTTGTTCCATGGTTTGATCGGCAATGGTAAGTGTGAACGCCAAAATGAGGGAATTCACTGACAAGTCTACAGAGGGATCAGCGCTCATTCGTCTGGCTTATGCTTTTGAGCTTGACAGCAAAGAGCTTGGTATGGAAGGCTTGGGCCAAGCTGCTGTTCATTACAGCCCCCTGCACAAGTATATGAACGACCCGGCTTTCACTAGACCATCGCCTCTAGCCAAGGGGACAGTCGAGGAGTTGCTTGGCCACATGAGGAACGATGAGCGCTTCCAGCGATTGCAATCATCAAGCGCAAGTTTTGGAGGCCTATCAAGAGACCAGGAAGAGCTGTTGCTCGAGTACTGGAACGCCTGGGACTTGGAAGATCCGACTCTGCAGTTCGAGGTCTCACAGAAAGCAACAGTCACAGCAATTCTTACGATGAACCGCCCGAAACAGAACACTTTCGACCCTGGCCTAGCACAAATTCTGATCACGAGCCACGCCGTGCGAACATTGCTGCCGTTCATACCATCCGAGTTTCACGTTCCCTTGCTGCGCCAGTGGTGGCTTCTCGCAGTGGCAATAGTCATCCAGAGAGGCGGCCTACAAAAGAGCGAGTATGGCGTGGTCATTGATACCGCAGGGAAGGACTGGAAGTATATTCAACATAAAGTTGTCGAATCTCTGCTACCCAAGGACGTGTTGGGTGTGCAAGGTAAGTTCACAGTCCTCCCTGCCATTACCCATCAGTCCCTGACCGGAACTTCTTAGTCGTGCAAGCAATACAAGAGACCGCATCCACATGGGGCGACAATCGAGGTCAAAGCCTTGCGGCAACAGTAACGTTTGTGGACAACTTCAAGGAATGGTCATCATGAACGTGGTGTGTGGGATGACAGCACAACAAAGGACATCAGCGCGAGTGAACCTCAATTCTGCAAAGCACAATCCAGCATAAATAAAAATACATAATATGCAATACATAATGGTCGATCACAGTTAGGCTGTTTACTTGGTCTACGTGCTTTTTTACTTCTTCGTAGCGTTGACCTGCACCTGGCACCAGCACAGTGCATACGACCCACAGTGTCATTGACACGGTGCCCGGGGCCATGAACGTTAGCGCCGTGAGCAACACCGTGCAGCAACAGCCAGCAACATCCAATGCCACGATCGGCAGTCCCAAGTGCAAGTCGGTCTCTTTCTCCTGCCCACACGCGTCGTGGAAGATGTCAGATTCATCTAGAAAGACGCAGACGCTTCATATGCGCTGATGGCCCCGCCGGCGAAGCGACGCCGGCGGAACGTCGTCGAGGCGTCGGACGATGAGGACGATCACCATCAGCAGAACACTCTTTCGAACTTCCTTCTCTCCTCTCCAAGCTCTCCCAACAAAACGCGGATTCCGGCATCCTCTCCGAGCCCCTCTAAGAATGGGTCACCGACCAAACGACCGGCAAATCCCCCAGCGCAAACGAAGCGCCGAACGCAATCCGCGAAGAACGGAACGAGCGCGAGTCCAAAAAAGGCACAAGGGAGCCAAAAGCCCGAATCATCACAGACTGCAGACTTGAAGACACTCTTTTCGAAACAAGCGCAAAGGGCCATCCCCCTTAGCCAAACCAACAGTAAGCGCAACAGCGCGATTGAGGACCTCATAAGCGATGACATATCGGACGACGAGATCTCGGAGCTCAAGGCAAGCTCCTCAAGCCTTGTCAGCCAGCATGCGAAGAAGAGGCAAAGGGATGGAGTTCAGGTCGTATCATCAGATCCGCCAACAGCCAGCCAGCGCTTTCTGAAGCCACCGAAACCGGCCGGTTCGGATGCCTTGGACGATGATCTTCGACCCTGGTCAGAAAGATTTGGTCCAAGGAGTCTGGAGGAGCTGGTTGTGCATAAGAAGAAAGTGGCAGACGTCCGAAAATGGCTCGAAGACGTGATGAGCGGACGAATGCGCCAGCGGCTCCTCATCCTCAAGGGTGCTGCCGGTGCGGGCAAGACGACCACGGTGCGATTGCTGGCGTCTGATATGGGATGTGAGCTTCTAGAGTGGAAGAATCCGAGCGGTCATACTGGCACGGGGTTCGTGTCTGCCTCTGCGCAATTCGAAGACTTTCTGGGGCGCGGCGGCAAGTTTGGGGCACTCGAGATCGAAGGGCCTTTGGCGCCCTCGCAAGCGGCAACTCCACGCAGCTCGAGTGCTATGGGCAGAGATAAGAGCAAGCGAATCATGCTCATCGAAGAATTCCCCAACACCTTCTCACGCTCCTCGACAGCCTTGAGCTCCTTCCGCAAATCGATTTTAAACTATCTCGCAACACATACCCCGTCTCTTTCCATGTTCTCAACGCAAACCTCTCAAGAACCTATTCAGCCGGTCGTCATGGTGATCTCAGAGACACTTTTGACAACAACCTCGGCATCAGCAGACAGCTTCACGGCTCATCGGCTGTTGGGGCCCGAAATTCTGCGACATCCTGGTGTTGGTGTCATCGAGTTCAACGCGATTGCCCCATCATTACTTGCCAAAGCATTGGAGCTTATTGTCCAGAAGGAGGCACGCAAATCTGGACGCAGGAAGACCCCAGGACCTCTTGTGCTCAAAAGAATTGGGGAGATAGGAGACATTCGAAGTGCGGTATCGACACTGGAGTTTTTGTGTCTCAAGGGCGATCAAGACTCCGATTGGGGCGCAAGGATATCGTTCACAAAGCCAAAGAAGGCATCAAAGAATGGTATTAGCCTGACTCGCGGTGAGGAGGAGAGCCTCGAGCTCGTGTCACAGCGCGAAGCTAGTCTGGGCATTTTCCACGCTGTGGGAAAGGTTGTTTACAACAAGCGAGATGATGAGGCAACGCCGAGTCCAGCTGAGCAGTTGCCGAGCTATCTCTCGATGTTCTCGCGTCCGAAGCCAAGCCAAGTTTCTGTCGATGCGCTGATTGACGAGACTGGGACGGACACGCACACTTTCATCTCCGCACTTCACGAAAACTATGTCCTCTCTTGCGAGAGTACAGGACCGATGGACCTCATGACATCCATGGACTATGTCAATGACTGCATCGAGTATCTCTCAATCAGCGATCTGATGTGTCCATCCCGAGATGTCTTCTTCGGCGGAAGAGGTGGCTTCGCAGGTCGCGACTCAGCAAGTCATATCCTACGCCAAGACGAAATCACCTTCGAAGTGGCGGTACGAGGCATGCTGTTCTCCCTACCGAACCCTGTCAAGCGCAAAACAACCACCATGTCGAAGACGAGCGACGCATTCAAGATGTTCTATCCCACCAGCCTCAAGCTATGGCGTGCAAAGGAGGAGATTGAGGGCCTTGTGGATCATTGGTCGACCAGACTACTGAAAGGTACGGACACGATGCCTGTAAAGAATCTCACAGACGGAGCAGCGACTTTCCGCAAGCCTCAGCAATCAGGCGAGATATCATGGATGCAACGACAGCAGCAACAACGCCAGCAGGCAATGCAACCCACTCAATCGACTGACAATGACGAGTCGGCACCACCGCTACTTTCACTAGGAAGTGCCGCGCGCCGAGAGCTTCTCCTCGAGCGTTTACCGTATATGGCCCAGATCACTCGCGGCCGCAAATCGAACGGTGGTGTACGCCTTAAAGATCTGGAGAAGATCGTCTCCTTCCAGGGCGTCCACGCTGGCGCGGAGGAAGAGTCCGAGGGAGAGGACGCAGAGCAGCCAATTGGCGAAGCATGGGCTACAGACAAGCCTAGCGAAGAGACTTCGCCACGCAAGAAGAGCTCAGGCATCAAGGCCGGAGGCGTGTCCGGACTACTCGCACAGAAGTTAGTGCTCAGTGATGATGATATCGAGGACTAGGCGCCCCAGCACTTCGCAGAGACAACAGGAGTGCACGGGTAAGGATCTGTAACATAACATGGGAAACGAGGGACGGAAGGATGTAGAAACAGGACCGGTGATTTCGGCGCACGGCAAACCACGTCACATAATATTGCTCTTCGCAGATGGCGTCGGTCTAGGAGTTGGGGAACAAGACATTACAAGCTCACAACAGAACAATATAAACACAAGGAACATGCACGAAGAGTCCCTCAACTGCCGGTGGCAGCGAGTTCATGTATGTCTGAAATTTGTTGAGATTTGATCTTTTACAGACTCTTCCGCGATTCTGCAGGAGCCTGCTAATAACTATAACATCATTCGTCATACCAGCCTATCATTGTTGAAAATTGACGCCCCTATAACCCCATATAATCCGCCGTTCTTTTCTGTCCCACTGCTCCTTTAGTGGTGGAATAGGCGGATGTTCTGCTCAACGAAGGTGATGCCCAACTTCTCCGCGGTCTCGAAGACCGGGAGATCGTTTTGGCTACCGCCAGGTGCGGCGATGTACTTGACTCCTGAGCGGGCAGCGCGGAAGACGTTGTCGATGAAGGGGAACTGCGAGTCCATGTTAGTGATATTTGTCCTCACGATAAGGATAATTGGAACTTACGAAAGCATCACTTGAAACGCAGACCTGGTCGAGCTTCGACATCCAGGCTTGCCTCTCCTCAGAGGTGAAAGCAGCGGGGACCTCCTCGAAGACACCCTCGAAAGCTTCCCTCTCGGGGCCGTCAGTGGGAAGCTGGCCGCTGGCGAGCAGATCGATGGCGTTGCTCTTGTCAGGGCGCTTAGTGCCCTTCTTCCACTTGATGTTGACAAGACGCTCGTGGAAGCGCATCCACCAGTTATCAGCCTTGTCACCGGCAAGACGAGTGCAGTGGATACGTGACTGCTGGCCGGCACCGAGACCGACAACCTGTCCGTTGAGGGCATAGCAGACGGAGTTGCTCTGTGTGTACTTGAGGGTGATGGTAGCCACGGCGAGATCGCGAGCGGCGTTGTCGGAGAGGGGGGAGGCGTTCTTGGGGGTGATGATCTTGGAGAAGGTGCGGGGGGTGACCTCGAAGTCGTTGCGGTGCTGCTGGAGGTTGATGCCGTAGACCGTGCGGGTCTCGGTCTGGGGAGGGTTGTACTCGGGGTCCATCTGGAGGACGAGGTACCTGCCACCCTTCTTCTTCTTGAGGATCTCAAGAGCAGCATCCTCGTAACCTGGAGCGATGACACCGTCTGAGACCTCCTTGCCGATGATCTTGGCGGTAGGGACATCGACAATGTCGCTGAGAGCAATGACGTCGCCGAAGCTGCTCATGCGGTCGGCACCACGAGCGCGAGCATAAGCCTGTGCGAGGGCAGATGACTCAATGCCCTCGATATCGTCGACGAAGTACACCTTGCGCTCATCCTCGGTGAGCGGAATGCCAACGGCAGCACCGGCGGGAGAGACGTGCTTGAAGCTAGCGGCCGCAGGGAGGCCAAGAGCCTGCTTGAGCTCCTTAACAAGGGGCCAGGCGTTGAGGCAGTCGAGGAGGTTGATGTAGCCGGGTGAGCCGCAAAGGACCTTGAAGGGAAGGGGAGTGTCGTTGGTGAAAGCGGCGGCAGGCTTCTGGTGAGGATTGGCGCCGTAACGGAGAGCCATGTATTGCTCGCCGGAAGCGTACTACGATCATAGTCAGCACCTCAACAAAGGGCAAAAGAGACTACTTCACTCACCTCCTTGCGGAAGTATCCTGCAATGGCACCATCATAGTCTGCGGTGTGCTCGAAAGCCTTCAAGGCGTACCTGTTCCTGCTCTGCTCGGTGATCTCACCCTTCTCCAGCTCGCTGAGGAAGCCCGCGTAGTCCTGAGGATCGCTCAGAATTGTGACACGCTTGTGGTTCTTGGCAGCAGCACGAATAAGGGTGACACCACCAATGTCGATCTCCTCGACAGCTTCGGGGATGCTGACGTTGATCTTGGCAACGGTGTCCTTGAAGGGATAGAGGTTGCAGACGACGAAGTCGACCTTGTTAATGTTCTGGTCGGCCAAGTCCTTCTCATCGGAAGCGAGGTTACGGGCAAGGATACCGGCGTGGACGGCAGGGTGGAGGGTCTTGACACGGCCGGCGAGCATCTCGGGGGCCTTTGTGATGGCAGAAACATCCCTAGAATTGACGACAACAGTCAGTCTTGGACGTTTTCCACGGGAAGCATGGTCCCAATTGAACAAGGGCTTCTTACTCGACAGGGAAACCCGACTCGCGGATCATCTTGGCGGTACCGCCTGATGCGAGGATGCGGACATTCTGCTGAACAAGACCCTTAGCCAGGTCAAGCAGGCCAGTCTTGTCGTAGACGGAGACGATGGCGATCTTCTGCTCGGAAGCCATTGTGGAGAGGGTTTTCGAGATTGTACGATATACGGCGGGCGGCAGGTGGCGTGGGATCATGCAGCCTCAAGGCAGGGAATCAAGAAGACCAGGAGCGGGAAATCGGCCGAAAGGAAAGATGAGGGTTTAGAGAAGTGGAGGATCGGTTGGTGATTGAAGCGGCGACGACCCCTCCAAGAAAGACGAAGGTTGAAAAGTTTTGGCGGGGCAGCGCCGCTTGAACGAGGGGGTGGGGCAATGCGATGATGCAGGGCGGGCGTCCACCATGAGGCGCTGTACCGGACCTTGTCAAGCAATTCTTCGATGCTCTTGAGGCTAGAAAGCCCCAAAAGCTCGGTGAAGATACCAGCTGAGAATGGTTCTACCTTTGGTTCTGGTCAAGCTATTTGCTACAACAATGCTCTTCAATACCATACAAGCAAGGTACGCGTAAGTTACCGCTGGCTGCTGCTGGAGCATCAGTCCCACTGAGTCTCCGATCTCGGCGCAAGCTCCAAAACTTCGTCGAATAGCCAGTCGATGACAATAAACAATACAGCATCTCGACTTTGCTTCTCGTGTCAGTGGAACGTGTTTTGACACTACCGATAGATCACACGTAACCAATTACTTGGTCATAAAGACTCATGGTGACGATAAGCTACTCCCATTCACGTGTTGATGTCGAGCTCTGAGCTGCTGGCCGTCACTGATCAATACAAGTCGCTAAGTCTATCTGAAAGGAAACGCCTTGTACACCCAAGCAAGATAACACACGACAGAGCAGCCGTCCCTGATAGCTTACTTTGTCTTGCGCAAGCGGTCGAACTGACTCGCCACATCATCTCCCGTCACACCTGGAGGCAAGCCTCGTTTCAACAACCACTGACCCTCCAAATGCTTTGCCTGGGCCACTAGTTTTCCAGTTCCCCTATGCACTGCGTTCCGCAAGCTCTTTGCGATGCCTGCACTGGGATAGGCGAATAGTCCAAACATTCCAGCACCACTCTTGGTGACGAGACTGACCGCCCCCTTGCCCACGCCTTTGACGGCGCCGATGGCTCCATCGTTGTTTGCGCCCCGGATGGGTTCCATGACGAGATCGCTGAGGCCATCAGCAAAGCCCCAGGCAAATGTTTTGCCGGCTACGGCAGCGCCGCTCTTTGCACCTGTGATTTGGCCATGGTCGCGTACGCTGGTCCCAAAGTGAGATGGTACGGCTTTCAAGCCCTCTGCAATGGCCAAAGGGATGTCGACCAGCATGCCCTTTGCAGCTGTTGGTCCAAGCATGCCGATGCTTTTAGCAGACGCTCCCGCTATCGTTGCCGCTCCCGATCGCGGTTTTCGTCTGCCCACCTTGTCGACGGATGAGGCATCCGACTGGGCATCCGACCGTTGCGATTGTGCTGTGCTCGGCCGACCGTCTGATTCAGACTGCTTTGATTCGGACAGCCTTTGTTGCATGCCCTGCCGTGATGCCTGTCTCCTTAGGTCTCTTTGTTGTCTTCGCTTCTCATATTTGTACTCGTCGATTGGCTTGGTCACCATGCCGGTGATCGAGGTTCCCATGTCAACTGCTGTGCTCAGAACAGCCGAGGCGCCGCCAGAAACCGGGTCCCATCGCGTGGTATCCGTGTTGAATGAGCGTGTTTTGTAACTGTAAGACGAGACAAGCATCTATGTCAGCACAATTACGGTAGATGTTTACCCCCATCCAGGGATAGTTGCTTACTTCTCAAGATGCTTGGTATTGACAAGGCCACGCGAGACCAATTGTTCAGCTGCAATCTTGGACAGCTTGATTAGTTTTTTGCCCTTCTTGTATATCCATGACGCTGGCTGGCTGGGAATGATGTCGCAAGCAAGACGTCGTCGAGGTAATTGCCGGAGCCATGACTCAACAGCAGCCTCAACACCCCTTTCCTGCCCCATTGTATGGGCAATGTTCCCAGCGGCTGCCTTCGCTTCTGGGGTCAGACAGTATGCGATGCCATTGGCTAGCCTTTGCGAGGTCAGTTCTCGAAAGGGAATCGGTCTCGGCCCTGCTCCGGCATTTGCGACCATGTCGCCCCAAAAAGGCTGACTAGACAAACATTAGCTATCCAGATCTTCCAAAACTGTGTCTGATGTGACTTACTCTCCGAAGAAGGGCACGATCAGCGTGGGCACCCCGTTGCTTAGGCCACAGGCGGTAGTACCGGCGCCACCATGATGGACCACAGCCGCGACGTGTGCGAAGAGCCACTCGTGAGGACAGTCTCCGATCCAGTATACGTTCTCATCCTCTAAGCCTGCCAGGTTAGACCACCCTTTGGAGATGATGGCGCGAACACCGGCGATACGGACGGCGTCTAAGATGACTTTGATGACACGTTCCGGGTCGTCAAGCACGATGCTCCCGAAGCCGATATACACTGGTGCCGGCCCAGCAGATAGGAATGATGCAAGATCCTCAGGCGGCGAGTATGATGGTGCATTTCGGAAGAAGAAGCCACAGACATCTGCATGAAACAACCTGCTTAGCAATTTGCCCCCAATGGCATGAACTGTGTGATTCTTACCGATGTGAGCACCCCAGTCAGCCGGTTTGGGCACAATAGCCGGTGACCAGCAGTATGTAAAGGGAATACGCAAACGTTCTGCTAGCAAGGGGCCGTCAAACGGGGCAATTTCTTCCAGGTCGATCGTGGTTCGCCATTTATTGATGATGTCCCCCAGACTGCGTCACAGATTAGCATCAACAGCCCTTAATATCACTCTGAGTGAAGGAAGCCGTACCCTTGCCACGTTAAATACTCTACTATCGCATAAGATGCGTAGTTAGCCGCTGACAGATCACTACCGCGATTCTTTAGGTTGGCCAGCGGGTGGGGGAAAGCGCTCGTACTTGACCAGGGCATAGTGAAGATGATATGCACCGGCACGCCGAGGGCTTGCGCACAGTGAACGTGCGCGAAGGCAGGAGGGTTCCCAATAATAGCATCTGCTACAAACGGCTCTCCGGTTAATGGATCGGGTTGGATGCAAGAATACCAAAAGCCTTCAAGCATCTCCTCCACCATGTAGCGTTTCTGCTGGATCTCTCCCGCCTGCAGACTCTGGAAGCTAGGAATAAGACCAGGGTTCTTTACCATGTAAGCCATCAGAGCAGCAGGATCGCCACCTATGGGATAGAACTCCAGACCAGAGTCCCTCACAAAGGTTGCAAAGGTGTCGTGTGTAGCAAGACGAACGCGGCAACCAAGCTTCTGAATCTGGTTGCCGAGCGCAATAAATGGTTGAACGTCGCCTCGACTGCCCACAACTTGAATGAGAACATTCAGCTGAGGGCAATGCTTATTGTGTCGTCCAGACTCTTCATACCCAGGCGGTTCATCCTCGGGTTCTGAAGAGTCGTGCTCGCTCGCGAGCCTTTGGTTGGTGTCGCTCTTAGGTCGCTGGTATAAGACGCTGAGGACCCTCGTGGTCTTTGAGTCGCAGTCAATCTCAACTCGTCCATCGTCTTTGAACAAGTATGCTAATTAGTGGAACGCCACATGCGGAAGTGTCCATGACTGATTGCAGGACGCACCATTGACCTTTGGGCTTGTGTCGCCGAGCTCGTGAGTGAGGCTGGTCCGATAATCAGGGAGACCAGTGGTGCTTCTCTGATCTTCGAGAGTCTCCTTGCATTCTTCTTCCATGGTAAGTTCAGTCGAGAGACCGTCATTTTGAGTTCGAAGTAGCTCTAGGTCGTCCGCCGGCAATTCGTAGCGCATAGTTCGCCGCTTCTCCGACATGGTGTCTATGCGTTCTCTCAAAGAGAGGGAGTGTATCGTACAAGACACTGCAAGCTGTCGGACTCAAGTCGCAATACTGGGAATACTGACCACATAATGACATTGTGAAGTAGGACACCTTCAAGAATTTCAGGGTATTTATTGTTAGCATACTTTCGCACATGACGAATTCAGGCCGGCCGGAAGCATCCCGCCCTGGTTCGGTGTAGGTTTCCCACTACCTGTCGGTGGAATTGGGTTCGTGTCGCGCGACTACTAGCTTCGTTTTAAACGAGCTTTGAACGAGGTATGAACGAGGTATGAACGAGGTATGAACGAGGTACAAACGAACCATCAGCAATATCTGCATAAATGCTTTACGTTGCTTCTTGTCACAATTTATTATAACTATAATGAGGTAACATAGTATAGACAACCGAAGATAGCAATTGGAACTCCGTCAAGTACTATCGCACGGGAGCACTCCCGGGAAACCAAATAACGTCCACATATTATTGTTCTAAACCCTCTGCCCTTTACAGAGTTAAGTTATACTATGCTTTCTGAAACGCCTAACCTACACTGTCGCTTTCTCGGCCTCAGCAACCGACAGACGAGAGAACAACTCAGCCAAGATGCCGCTTGATAGGTAGTGTGTCTTTTCGCGCATTTTACGCAACGCGTTGCTCATTGTAGTCGAATAAATCTACACTACTAAAGCACAGACGCAAGAATTCTGGAAGATCCATTAGCTATATCAAGGCCCTGCCAAACTATATATATCTTTAATTTATTTCGATATGGTGCTAAGATGTTGTACACAGCGAATCTCTCCCCACTCGCCTACTATATAAGCATTATGTCTCTTACGTCTGCCACCTTTCGAGCATATCTGCCCGTGCTATACCGAAGATATTGGAGTCGTAATCTCCAGCGGAAAGTCGATCCAAGGTCTCCAGTAGGTCCCAAGCAAGTCGGTAACAACCTCTATGATCTTCCTGCCCCAGCCTTCCATGAACCAATAGCTATCCAAGCTATGCAAGAGAGTAGCAAAGTAAGAAAACAAAATCAGAGCTGGTGGCTGTCTCTGATGTAGGAGCTTGAAGAAAGCCTGAGGCGCAAAGTGAACGAACATCAACGGACCGGCCCATTGCCGGTTGTGTCCCCATGTTGCAATGGTGGCCTCATCCATATCTTTGAACTGCTTCATGTAGTGATAGCATCTCCGAAGCGTCTCGAGGGCCTCGTCGTAGACTCCATTTTGGTTGTCGTCAATCCAAATCTGGGCTGTGCAACAGAGATGGTGGTCAAACCCCTCTGCCTCAGGTGTTGAAAGCTCCAACTCATACCAGTTGCCGACGCTGAGAATCCCCTCGAAGCGACCATTAATCAGGTATGTGTGAGCCGGGCCCATTATAGCTTCGATGCCTCGGACCATTGGAATCCATTCAACGCCAAGGATCAGGTCCTCCTTCTTGGCCCGAGGAGGGCCATCTTTGCCATCTTGGTCGACATGCGCGCCTAAGCCGAAAACATACAGCACATTGAGGATGGCGCATGCAACCAGGGCCTCACTGTTCGTCGCCGTTATGTTGGCCATGGACTGCTGGAATCCACGAAGGGCTTTGCTGTGGTGCTCAGCAGCTTTGACTGCACTTGAGCTGGCTTTGGTGCCCCAAGTCCGAGCGGTATGCAGAGCTGCGAGGCTCAAAATAGCGTGCAACACAAACGGATGCTCGAAGCCAACCGTTGGGATCACATATTGCCACGTGTTAGAAGGGCCGGACTCGCGATAGATGCTGAGGCTGGTGTGCCACGTCCAGTGATGCAAGAGTGCCATGTCCTCAAAATCACATGGATACGAGGAAACAGGAGATAGAAGAGCCTGCAATGATGATGACGGAACTGATGACGACGGGGAGGACGTATGCGACAACTCTCGTGATGCCCGTTGAGAAGCGTCGGGGATACGACCCGGCGCAGCATCATCATTAGCGTCAACGACGGGCCATTCGCACGTCTGTTCTCGCCGCAGGCAGGCCCGGCAGCTTGGCTTCCGTTCGTCGCACTGTGAACAACGTCAGCACGTGTCTTCCTATAGTTCCAGAGCTATGCGGACCTTGACACGTCGTCGTCGGCAACCGAGACAGCCGGATCTTGTCTTTTTATGGGGACGGCGATGTTTGGTGTTCGCAGGGTGATTTCCCACTTTGGGATCCGATAGGCGGGCTTCTGGTCCCGAGACCATGATAATCCTTCGCAGGTATAGGAACAGAGCGAGGTTGAAGCACGAGAGTAGGTGTAGATGAAAAGGCCCAAACAGTGGTAGAGCGTGACGTAAACCACTGATGAAAAAGGAGCGAGGAGCGAAGAGCGAGGCGTTGGAATGGGGAGGGTCTTGAGACTGAGCTGAGGCACCGTGGACTTCGTAGGTTACGTGTAGACAAACTCTGAAGGCAACGTCCCCAGTGTGGCTATGACTCGTGCATCATGGTAAAAAGTGCTAGCCCTGTATCATGGACGATTCTTATTTCCAGCTAAAACACTTTAATAATTCTTATAGATGCACCCTTTACATACTAGTACCCATGTGCGGAATTACGATTTGTTGTAGTGGGACTTGCACTGCCTGTGTCGCTATAGCCCCGCATTTAGTGCCATCGTTTCTGCCGATCTGGCATGCATAATGCAAGGTGCATAGTAGATAATTCATGAGCTATACCTTGCTATATATAGCTCTTTGGGTTGATAAACATTATTCAAAAAATGGAACTCAAGTCGTTAGAGCTTCTCTGAAGTATTTAATACCAGAAAAGCTCACGCATCGTGCAAGTAGCTAAGCCGCAGAGCTGCGTATTCCCTTTACACCACTCCCTACTCAAGTACGGTACAGGCAGTGGTACGTATTCCATTGACCCAACTTTGCTTCGCACGCCAATGCTCATTCATGGTGTATCTTGAAGCTTGTACACCTCAACTACGACGAGACAAGTCCGAGCTGGGGTAGAGGCTGGGGTGGGAAACTCGCCGTAGTCGGGCTCTTCATTCGGCATGATCATGGCTTCCCCGCCCTTGATCTGTCCCGGTTCCAAACACGACCAGTGCGAAGCTTGCCATCCTCGTCCTTTTCCAGCTCTGTCGAAGTCAAGATTCCGGTAAAGCTGACGCCCTCCTTGGAACTCTTGAATCTCACGTCGATGCCAAAGCCGGCGAGAAGGAACTTGTTCTCCGCAATCTTGACCACGAGGCCCACTTGACCTTCTCATCGAGTTCGCTGAGAAACATGGTCTCGCTGTGAAGGGACATGGACTGCTGCCGGTGGAAAACTTCTTCCCTGATTACTTACTCAACGTCACGGACCCTGATGAAATGCGCCATGAGATTGAGGATCACATCACGTCCGTCATGCGCCGCTACAAGGGCAAGATGGATTGGTGGGATGTCGTCACTGAAGTCATCGAGACCATGGGCGGCGGTTTCATACAAGGCAGCCTCTGCAAGGTGCTTGGTCCCAGCTACATTGAGGACGCGTTTCGTTTTGCCCGAGCTGCGGACCCGGATGCGAAGCTCTTCTTCAACGAGAACCTCAGCGAGTCGATCCCCGCTAAGCGATAAGAGTTCTACGATTTCCTCGTCGAGCTGCTGGACAAGGGCGTTCCGATCGACGGCGTCGCTCTCCAGATGCACTTCACCGAGGCTCTGCTTGTTCCCGGCGTGATCAAGGAGATGGTCGATCTCTACGGCGGAGTCGGGCTTGAGGTCACCATCGCGGAGGCCGACGCCCACACGCGAAACGTCACGCTCCAGAATGCAATCTACAGCCAAGTCATATCAGAAGCTCTGGACGCTGGAATCACCGACATCAGCTTCTGGGGCTTGACGGACAAATATCTCTACACCTGGGTCCCGGGTGCGAAGCCCACAATGTTCGACGAGAACTACCGGCCCAAGGGAGCGTATTACGCCAGCCATGACGCCCTTTCGGATTTTGTCAATAGCTAGGGGGACTCAGAAGGGACAATACAGGCTATAACTAGTACTACAATCACAGTTCAGGCAATATGATCCGTCTTTGGTCTGAAGTTATTGGAGTGAATATCTAGCGTGATGTGTGCTGTTGAATGGCATCACTTTCACCACATCCTGATTCACTAGCTGAGCTGTGCCGCTGAGTTCTGGTACGCTATCACTAGTACCGGTGAGTATTAAAACTATAAAGTTATTGTCCATGTCTATTAATAACAATTACAATGTTATTACTAGTTCACCTATATAATCGTATGTTTATTTATATAGTCTAAGCCATATACAGGCTGGAAAACGCGAATCCGGTTTAGCGTCATGGGCCCTGAGTCTTTCCACAACAGCGTCATCCATGGCCCGTCTCCCGTTGATCCCGGTACGACGGTGAGCGCCTGCAACTCCACCCCCGCCCCCACCGTCCGCCAGCTTGCCATTCACCAAAAAGCCTGGCACGGCGTGACTTGGACCTTGCTTGCTTGCTATCTACGCTCTACTCAATACGGCCAGGGCATCCCAGGGCTTGCATGATTATGCAAACTGCCTGCTGAAAAAGAGGGACCCTGCATTTACGTCGGAAACACTCTCTCTGTCTCGCGTGTCTCACGTCCATCCTCTTCACACCTCTGACGACAGGTGGTTCTGACTGGCGCGCCGATCACTCGACAGCAGATCCCTAGATCGCCTTGTCTCGCTTGTGCGTTAAGCCGGCAACATGGCCCCAGTACCCTCGTTGCGCGTGCTCTGCTTCGGCGACTCACTTACCTCGGGCTTCAGCAATCTGGGAGCAAGTTCGCATCCTTACTCCCAACAGCTGGCTGCCCGCCTCAAGGAAGCCTTCCCAGACCTCGAGAAGATCCATGTCGTTCCAAACGGCGTCCCTGGAGACAGAGTGATGAGCGCTGGTTTTCAGTCACGGTTGGAGAAAGCAGGTACGTCGTTTAAAGGCACACGAAGAACCCTTGCCGGGGTCATTCAGATCTCATGCTGATCATGTTGTCTTGGTCCAGTGGAACGTGGGATTTATGACTGGGTTCTGATCCTTGGCGGCACTAAGTGAGTTCATCCCCATCTTCGTCTTCTGATCTGTAACTGACCATCGGCAAACAGTGACATAGGCAGCCGCGCTCTTGCAGAAGATACAGCCAGCGCCCTGTACGAGATTTGGAACACTGCCATGGCTCAAGACTGCAAGGTCCTTGCCATGACGGTTCCAGAGTGCGCCACCAAGATCAGCTGGCTCGACTCAAACCGTGACATGCTTAACCACATGATTCTCACTCACGAGGATACCAACTAGTGCGCCGTCTGTACCCTCAATCTGTCTTGAACTGAGAAGCTGACAAGTCTCCAGCCACACATTCGACCTCAAATCCAAGATCCCATTCCACTCACTCACAGACGAAGACAAAGTGAAGTACTGGGACGACGGTCTGCACCTTACCAACGAAGGCTACGACTGGATGGGCGATCAAATCGCAGACGCGCTCATACCCCTCGTCAAGCAAGACCGCCGCATCAGCCTCAAGAAATCCATCATCACACCCGTCATTCCTCCACGAGTCTGGGGCGACGACATTCCACTCGAGGAGGAAATTGGCGACCCAAGAGACATCAATTCTGGCTACGTCGTCGTACGAAAGAAGGACCTAGACTGAAGGGAGATTCCGAGCAGAATGTAAATGAGGCAGTACTGATAGGGCGTTATTTGGCGTCGGATCTACAATTGTAGGCACGCGTGTGTGGCAGATCCGCATCCACGGACAAAGCATCGGAGAGCGTCATCGAGCGTATTCTATGTAATATGGGTGAAACACCTGTTCTTCTTGATAAGATTCATTAATCAATGCCCTGAACTCCACCTGAATGTGCCTGACGCCATGTATGTGCATGCTTGAAAACAAGAACCAGCACGATCGCTTACCGGACCACGAGGTTCGCGGCCACAAACTCCTGGAGATAAAGTCAGTTGATGTGTGCAGAAGATAAAATGAGACAATGAGCTTACCGGGAACTCTCTCTGGAGTGCATTTGCGACTTGTTCGATGTCCTCAGCCAAGCCTTGCACATTCGCATCCCATGTCCTCATCTCTTTGCCGACAATCACCTCAGCTCTTCCACTGCCCTTCTGTCCCGAAGCTTCGCCGCCCTCGAACCATACTATGCCGTCCAGCTGGTCCATTCTTCCCACCAGTCTGCCTTGCTCGATCATCTTCGCCGTCGTCTCTTCTGCCTTATCTGCATCCAAGCCCAATAGCTCGCCCAGGGCCTCGAATCGGATATTGCGATACAATTTTGAGGCACCAAGAAGGTTATGTTCAACAACAGCCTTGGCCAAAACCGTGGACCCATCCGACGTGGTCGCTAGCTGGTGAGGCAAAAGGTCTTCCGCGAATTTTGCAACCTCGGCAGGAGCCAGCAGGCGGTCGAGGAACATCTTTTCCAGGATGCCAAACTCCCCGAGTTGTGACGCACGCTCATCTTTGTACAGTCTTCCCAGATGGCGACTTCGGAGTGGACCGGCTGGGGCGAGGATACCGCACTTGATAGCCATACCCAGAGTGTGCAAGCGCTCTTCCTCGGCAATGGATGGTGAGAAGCTGATCTCATGGTATCGTTGTGACGCGGAAAGAAAGTTCCGTTGTGCGTCCAGGATACGAGCTTGTGATAATCGAAAGTGCAGCGTCAATTCTGGATCCGTCACATCGTGCATGATGTTCTTCAGCTTGTTGATGAACGTTTCTGCGGCCGTCGAATCGTCCACCTCCAGGTAGTTTCTGACGATCCGAACCCATATCCGCGCCTTGTCCTCGTCCGTGACCTTCCGCTGCGAATTATCGAGAGGAATATCCGCAAGAGTCCGTGCAGCTTCAGCGTAGTCTTCGTTGTTCTCCTGTGCAGTGGCAATGAGCTCACGCAGACTGGCGACCGCATCGTGAAGGTAACTCGAGGACTGTTGTGCAATCAGAGTCAGGGTCTGGGACCCGACCTCGATCCACATCTCTTCATTCTTGAGGTCCTTTAGTGTGTTGATGAAGTTGCTGAGAACACTTCGTGTCGAGACAACGCCGAGGCCTGCCTGGAGGAAGCTGTTGGCGATGGTTGTGAGGTCGTCGATAGCGGTGGATGGTGTCGAGAGGTTCTTGATCGCGCCGAGTAAGGACTCGTATTCGGCGCCCTGATCTTCGCTAGGAACGGCTTTGACGCGCTCGAGAGCTTCCGTGACCTTTGCGTTCGGTGCCATGTTGCTGGCGTTGGTCCTTCGGCGGATGGTGGGATGTAAGGATGGAGGTTGTGGTGGTGCAAGGCGGGGCACCAGATCGGAGCTTGAGCTTGAGCTTTGGCGGGGCTCCGTGTTGCCTTGCGTGAACCCTTCGATGGATCATGGACATCACCAACCCAGACAGCATGGGAAGGTAAGCATGATATTCAGAAGCTGGCGAACATCTGTTGGCTACCTTCTGCCAGATCACATCATGACATATCGCCAAGAGCTCCGTTCGCTTTCACTGGCAGTTTCACGAAAGAACTCCTCATCATCCACATGTGTCAAATGTTAATGTTCATTCATGCTACACCATGCAATATGCCAGCTCGAACACTGTCTATATGTTTCGAAAGTGATCTCTCTCCGTAATTCAAACAAGCCTGCCCCCATGCAACGCCTCTAAACGCCGTAGTTCGTACATCACGCAACGCAACCCCGAACCTTTCATTTGTTATGCCACAGCAACGTCCTCAAGTCCGAAAACTCATCGCAGTCCTTGTAAATGTACGTCATGCTTCCCCTCAGACTCGACTGAAGCTCCTCAGGGTGGTACCTGAACAAGAGCATGACCAGACCCCACGACACGCTCGCAAATGCCGGCCAGGCGTAGTGGCTGATCTTCGAACTCAAAGGCTCGTTGGACACGATTGGGAAGCCGGTGCCGGGCTTGACAGCTAAGCGCGCGAGGGCGAGGGAGACGCGGGCGAAGATGTAGATGACGATTTGTTGGTTGATGGAGGAGATACGGCCGGTGCGCTTGGAGCGAGTGCCGAAAACGAAGTAGCCGCCGACGAGGCCGCCAATGAAGCTGTCGTATGCACCTAGAAGAAGTGAAGGATCTCGTCAGTCCCTTGCTCCGTGATTTCTTGATCCGGAGTAGTCTGCGAACCTTCTTTACCGGGCGTTGGCCCGTAGTATTTTAATGCCAGCGTAGACAGCTTGTAGAGCATGGCGAATCGCGCCAAGTTGCTCGCGTGATGTCTCGTCGCTCTCAGCACGAGCTCAACCTTTTGTCGGAATCTAAAGACAAACAAGACAGATGGTCAGCAAGACTCGCTCACGGATAGTCTTCTTCGTTCGGGGCAACGGCTCGGTCGACATACGTTCCAGATCGGAAGAGGAAGATCATCCTATGGTCATTCGGTCAGCTAACACTCTTGTCCCTCAGTGATGCAGGGAGACTTACACTAGAGCGTGCGGAAATCGCACTTTGGTACCGTAGACCGCGCCATTGCGCATCGTCTTCACCAACGACAGCAGCTCATGGTTGCTCGGGTTCTGCACAATTTGATCCAGCGCAGCCTAAGTGAACTCCTTGTCAGTGACCCCGAAGCCTTGTTCCATTCTCCTTCTGCCAATGTGTCGCACCTTGAGCGCCTGCAATGTTGAGGCCATGGTCAAATGCTGACCTCGGCAAAAGCTGGCCGAGCGACTCGCGTATGGATGCGCCGGTGTTGATGACGCCGTCGAGGAGCGGATGATAGAAGGGGAAAGAGAGGTCGGATTGTCTCAACACACTGTCATAACTCTGGATGACTTTCTGGGCAATAGAATGAAAGTAAGTGAAGACGGAGCTGACAAGTCGAAAGGTTGTCTAGGAAGACTGTCGCACACCCGGCTAGAGTCGCGGTAGATGGCTGGAAGCGGAATTGGAGAAATCGCAGTGGGAATCGATCTGAGCCTCGGGACGTTCAGCGGCTCCCCCCGCCTACTGCTAGAAGCGTACCCCACTGTGTCGGGGGTGAGGAGGGTCCCTCATGCGACGCTATCCGTGCTGGTCACAGTGGATGCCAGCGGCTGTTGGTGGTGCTAACACGAGGGAAGAAGTGTGCCGTGCTTTACCCCGGCTTTGTGCCTATGACGCAGCAAGCGTGCAGCAAAGAGTCAGGTGCTGGAAATAAGGTGCACGCATTCACATGTGATCGCCCAGCGCATTCACAAGCCAATGTCGCGATAGGCGGGTGTCGTTTACACGTGCAATAACAAATATGCCACGACTTTATTTCCATTTGATTGGCATCCATGAACGTCCTTCCTGTTACGTGCATTGCACGACCCCTTATTCCCACAAAGCTAAGCAATTGCTTTACCCATCTCGGTCATCTTCAACACCATCTCTCATGAGGCTCTCTCCACCGCACGCCCAATACTTCGAATATTCTCCGTTCATCTCGTCCCTCCACCAACTCTCCTTCGCTCAGCTTCTGTCTGCCCGGTCCTCTCATCACATCCTTGTACAGACCTCTCTGATTCAATCTCATGTTCTTTCTGGATGCCAACAGTCGCATGCTCCGGTTGAAGATATCATTCCCAGTGAAGTAAAGCAATGCCGCGCCACGCTCTGATTCTGGAACGAGGAGGAAGTCGATTCTTCGCCAAATAGGTCGATACTTTTGCCGGGCTTCAGCATCGCTGCTGTGTGCGGCATCCTCCCCAGAATGAAAGCCCGGTGTAAATGGCAGTACGCAGCATCCATGCCACTTACTGCCATCGCCCTCAGATCTCGACGATGCGAGCCTCGCAACGAGAAACCCACTCTCCTCCAATCTGCGCACCAATTCCTGCATGAAGGGCACCAGCTCAGCCGTGCTCGTAGTATCCCTCTTCGTAATGATGAAGTCAATATCTCCCGAACTCTCGGCCCCTCTCCTGAAGCTCCCCCCAATGATCATTTCAACTTCGGGATCAACCCTCCCAGCCTCTTGCGTCACAAGCTTCCCTAGCTCCAGCATCTCCTTCCTTGGTATTCTCGTGATCAGGTCATCGTAGTGTTCGATCCCGAGCCTCTGATTCGGCGTGAGCTTCACCTTTGCCGACAGATCGTCCAGCGTTTTGTACCCCTGAGCAATCCACTGCTGCGCCAGGCTCGTTCCCACACCGTAGATCCCGAGGAACAACTGGAGCGACTCGGTCATGGGATCCTGCTGCGCGTACTCCAAGCGTTGCAACCTGTCCGTCGTGACAATCTCCTCGATCTTCTGCGCTAATCGTCGCCCCACACTAGGCAATTTGAACGCCTCTTCCTCAGTCGTGATGCGCTCTGTCTGGCGCTTGAGCGTGCTGATGGCCTTGCGATAGCTCGTGGTTCGCCAGTGGTCATTTGTACGGTTGTAGTAGTCCGCCATCTTCTGGAGCACTTCGATGGTGCGGGCATTTGGGTTCCCAACCTTAGCGTCCTTTGCCCCGGCTTGGTTGCAGGCGAAACGTTCTTCGAATCCGAGACGCTTTCCAGTTGTAGTGTCCCCATTACGACGCCTGTGATATTTGACAAACTTGCTTCGAGGTCGCTCGTCTACTGAACCTGGTGAGGATATATTATCATCGCTGTGTCGTGATTTTGAACCCCCGTGGTTGTCGAGATCGTCATCTGAGTCAACGGGGAGGTCCTTAAACTCTACCATGACAGATATCATTTCGGATAGCTCATCCGCAGGCTGAGCGGTGCCCTGACCCTTTGCACCGCTGTCCGTACGGCGCAAATTCTCCTCGCTGGTTTGCTCTGGCTCATGAGCCACGGGAGGCGGGGATGCCACCAAATCTGCAGCTTCCACAGCGATTATCTGAGAGCCTATGCTTTCGGACGGTGCCTCCTGGGCGGCAAGTGAAGACTGTCCACTTCGTGATGGTGTTCCTGGAGGGGGCACATAATCCCATCTCCTTGGGTTCGTCGGCGGCGCCTTCACTGGTAGAGATTTGCTCGAACCCTCCAAATCTTCCACCACAAGAGAATATGGCTTCTCTGTTCCAGCTCGTGTTGATTCCGCGGCAAC
>WNLN01000354.1:0-30725 GCA_021347865.1 Sarocladiaceae sp. CBMAI 1973
CTGTTGACGACAGAGGTCGCAAGGGATCAGCGCTCCTTGATGAAACGACCAGCGGCTCAGAGCTGTCAGCAACAAACAAATAGCGAATCGCCCACCCTCTTCCCAGAAGGTTCAAACCTCAAACCCAAGGGACAATGCAGGTCGACCAGAGGAGACATGCAAGCCATAACCAATCAGAGCTGAGTATGAACGTGGTATGAGACACTGTCGGCCCTCGCAACGGGAAAGACAAGTTGCACGAGATAGGCACCGTTCGGTGCACCTGGCCGGCTGGCATGGGAAATGCACTGTGCAGGCACACCGTATGATGATCATGTTGTATCATTGTTGTGAAGATCCTCTGAGAGACGAACATGTCGCAGCACTGCCTGCTCATTCGAAACAAGATGAGACTCCTCCCCGCACACAGTAACTTTGTCGAAAGGCACTGTCGTGGCGTATCGCCCAATCCGGCCATGTCATGATGAAGCACCGGAAGCCAACGATCAAGAATAGACTTTGGGCACGCCATCAATGGCGGTACTCCTTATCCGGCTGCCTGACTTCTTGTTGTCCCTGGCTTCAGAAGGCTTACGGGTCCGGCGGTGCTCGGAATCCTGCGTAAGCTGTGTTGCGTCAAGGGCGCAAACAGCGTCTGGTGCTATCTTAAGACGGGCGGAACAGATTGGAATGGTGAGCACTTCGTAACAGCAGCACTTGTAGGCCCGAACACAGTGTCCTGTTCCTGGTGGTCGAGCCCACTGTGAGATGACATGATGGGGGACACCAGCACCTGCTGATCCGGGTGAGGATCTGCACAGGATCGCGTTATCGACGCCTTGGTCAAGTCACTTTGCCACCAACTTTGGCGGTCCTTGAAACTTGCTTGACTGGTACTGAGGCACGGCCAACCTTGATTTCGCGAGATTGGCCAACGTGACGCCATGCACTGTGCTCAGATACGCTGTGCTCGTCCCAAGGCCCGCTGGGGCTTTAGGTAATAGATCACAGTAGTGTCTCGCTGACTCGTACTGTGTTTGTTCGTCACAGGGCCACAGGGCGCAGGGCTGGAAGGCCTGATCAGGAATGGCCTGGGGCCTGGACCAGATGTTGGCGGATGGCCGAGTCGTAGTGTTTGGTCACGATGGACACTTGCTCATTTCCCGCGTTCGTCGGCTACCTGCGTGTCTCTCCTCTGGATTGACGAACGGTTGGAGAGCGTCGACAGGGAGACCAAGGGATGGGGTGGACGGGCTTGTCTAGAGTTGCTGTTTACTGACGTTGCCTGGGCAAAAGCATGCCTCGTTGCCTCATGCGGTGGGTGACAATCAAAGTGCTTGCAGGCAAGAGGGTGTACTGGCGACGCTGTGCCTGGACTGTCAGTCCAAGACCCTCGGGGACCCTTCTGCTCAACTTTTGGCTATCGTAAGATGGAGAGCTAAACCAGGTGCTATCGCGTGAGCAATAGGATCGTCACGGGCAATGTTGGCATGGAATATGGTAGAACAGTGTACCTGATGCTTCAGTGGAGCGCGCTGCCAGCGCACAGGTACCGATCGACGGGTGTGGGCTCCAATGCAGGCTGCTGCAGGCGTCCTGCAGGCAGGTGCTAGCCTGAAATTACGAGGTGCACCAAGGACACTGGACAGTGCGTACGGTGTGTAGTACGGAATCACTGTTGCGCACTGTCCCAGGACCGCCAAACGATGACACAGTTAGCCTGGCTGGTGCGCTCCAGCGATGTCGGCATCGCACCGTTGAGTCAATGGTATCCTGCCTCAGGCACCAAGCGGCCAAGGGTCTCGCCCGGAATCCAAGGCAGAGCGCCTCAACAACAATCACACAGTGCCTACCACCTGTTCTGCGCAGGAATTCCAACTCCACTCACACTTCCTCGCACGCCCTCGACATCCTTGGCATACTCAGCCCAATTCGTCGTCACCAGCTTCCTCTCGCACACTCCCCTCCCCTGGCTCGGACAGTGCCAAACTCTCGCCCTGCCCTTCCCGACCGTGAGACAGGGCGCCAGCACAGTGCAAAGACTCGCCCGCTGTCCACCTCAGCCGACTCAACCGCCGTAGCACACCATCGAGTTGGACCTAAGGCGTCACGCCTGTCCGGGGGGTCCATTCATCCTCGCGCCTCTGCCAGAGGCTTCTGCATGTCTCCAGTCTGTTCCATCGACACCGGCCAGACCACGTTACTCATACAGACCCGGGGCTCCACCCTCGCGCTTGACGCTGCCAGGGACGGAGCCCGAAAGGCCTACGAAGCATCGGAGGGAAGACTGGGCCTCTCGCTACTCATACACACCCGGCGGTCCATCGACACTGGCACTGGCACTGGCGACCGGGGTGACCAAGGTACCTCCCCACTGTTACTGCACCGCACAGCGCAGCACCTTATGCTGTATCAGGAACGGGTCCCTTCCAAGGTCCCATGAGCCATCACCGCCATTCCTCCCGTTGTCCTCGTCTACTCCTCCCACCCTCATCTCCTCCACTCTCACGCATCCTCTCCCTCTTGTCCTTATTATCCTCCTCATCTCCTGTCCGACTTCCTATCGTCTCTTTGCCATTCCGACCTCTTCCCTTCTTTTACCCTTCGCGTCCCTCTCCTCTCGACATTCAGCGTTCAGTCCAAGCCACAGGACACTTCTCGCCTCGGAACCTGCTTCTAAGAATCTCCGCCTAATTGCCTCTACAACCGACTCTTCGCACGTAATCCGCCACCCGGCTCGTCATCAAGCAATCGACTCGTATCATCGAATCACATCACAGGTGTTCTTGACGACGCGAAATCGAGCAAAAGAAGCATAATTTGTTTGCAGCGTTTGCCTTTGAGCAACTCAATTTGATTCGTGCCGACCACCGAACCCATTGGTCATTCGGTGTTGGCTTTGGGACTAGACTCGTTCGCCGTTGACAACTCAACTTCTCTCAACGGTTGTTCTCAATTCCATTGCACACATCTTCGAGATCAAAGCCGCCGGGCTCCTTCACACATAAGCGGCCTCATCATTCTGGGTCGTTGGGGTCCTCCCCTCTCGACACCTCTTTCACCGCCCGGTCCATCATCGGCCAGTGTGGTCTGGTGTGTTGCCTCAACCGCCTCTCCCACCTGGTCGACCTTCCGCCTTTGACAGGGACGAGTATCTGCTCCCCTTGTTCATTGACTCATCTCTTTCATCCGATCGCAGTCTGCTTTCTCAAGCGATCATCAAGGACCGTCATCATCCGACGACCTTGAGCTTCGTCTGACAATAGTTGCGTTTGGAATCACCTCGCTTTGGTAATTCCATCCTCCTCGACGATTCCGACCTCCAGTCGTCGAACTCTTTGACTAGCACTTGCGTGCAAACTGTCATCCTCTCTTTTCCACTCAACACTTCATCTCCATGTCATCTTAACGATTTCCTTGCTCTATCAACTTTAAAGAGCTTCTTGCTCAACAACGCTTTCTCTACGACCAATTCAATCGCAACCGTTTTCTTTGTCTACATCATTTTTGAAGACCGACCAATGAGCCTCTGATACCACACGAAGATTCTCGCGATCCTTTTCAGGTTCCGCACCGCACCGCACCGTTTCAGCGACCTCCTCGACTCTACATCTGTACATTCTTCTCAGCTTTCTCGACATTATTCTCATCTCTGTTCACGATACCAATTCCTCCTCTCCAACAACACTCGGTGTACACATTCAATCATCGCCAATCCAAGAACCATCACATCCTTGGGACGTATCATTTGCTTCAAAGGTCTCTTTCGCAAACTACAAAAAAAGAGCGCTCATTCCTGTGTCCCTGTACATCACATCTGTCCCCACTGCTTGGATCTTCTGACTACTCAACTCTCACAATGAATTGCATGCGAGACAGCTTTACTGGTGGCGTCCTCCTCAACGGACGCTACCAGACTCTCTCGCCACTCAACCATGGCTCCTTTGGCATGGTCTTCACGGCTCAGGATCTCATGACCGAGCAGACTGTGGCCATCAAGTGCATGGCCAAGAGCAACGCTTCTGCCGCTGCGATTGGCTCGGACTTCGCCGTGGATGAGAAATCGGAAGAGCTGGCTCTGCACACTCGTCTTGCTTCTCACCCCAACATTGTCAATCTGCTGGACTCTTTCGAGACTGAAGCTCATCTTTACATTGTTCTTGAATTCTGTGCTCAGGGTGATCTATACGAGGCCATTCGACATGGTCACGGTCCCCTTGAGACAGAACATGTTCGTCAATTCATGCTGGAACTGGTGGATGCCGTCGATTACATCCACTCCAAGGGTGTCTACCACCGCGACATCAAGCCCGAGAACATCTTCCTCTCCCAGGATGGCACCATGAAGCTTGGTGATTTCGGTCTCGCAACAACCGACGAATGGTCATTTGAGATGACGGTTGGCAGCGATCGCTACATGGCTCCGGAGCAGTTCGACTCTGCGGGCGCTGGGTACTCTCCTGCTGCGGCAGACATCTGGGCCATCGGCATTTGCCTCCTCAACATCCTCTTCTCTCGCAACCCTTTCACCACTCCCACAGAGTCCGACCCTCTTTTCTTGGACTATTCGCGCGACAAGCAGAGCCTCTTCGATGTCTTCCCATCCATGTCTCAAGACACCTATGAGGTTATCTCGACTTGCATGAGCCTTGACCCCAGGAAGCGTTCTCTGGACGCTGCCCGTGAGGCCCTCGAGCGTCTTGTCAGCTTCACCACTCAGGATGAGGCACTCGATGACTTCTGCTGTGCCGACAAAGCTACCATTGCGTCCGCCGATCGCGAGCCGCTACGCACTCCGTCCATCCAGACTCCCGTGGTTGACACTGGCGCCTTCCCATGGGCCAAAGCTCTCCATGCCACGCCTCGCAAGCCCATCCGCCAGCTCAGCGTCATTCCTGACAACGAGAGCTACACCGAGGAGCTCTTCCCCAAGTCTGAAGAGTCGGGTGACTGGTGCTCCGCCGCGGCACAAACTCCTTCGATGTCATCCATGCTTGGTTCTACCCTCGGCGCTTCTCTGAAGTCCCTTGCCATCCCTGCTGGTCGTGCTAAGGCTGCACCAGTGGCCGGATCCCTTCCAATCGCCATGGCTAAGCCTATGAATCTGTCCATGTCAACTGTCTTCGGCCGTCGCAATGACACGATCTCCAAGAGCTGGAGCGACATGTGGGAGGAAGACGAAGAGGAAGACTTCGAGCTTGAACAGCAACTTCAGAAGCTCCAGGAACTGAACTCGAGGACCTGGAGTCACGAGAGTAAGACTGATGGCGAGGCAAAGAAGACTGAGAAAGCTGTCGCCGTTCTCTCTCATGGCATCAAGGGCGACGTTGACGATGACTTGGTGGCTGATGGCTTTTTCTTCCATGAGCCGTCCGTCAACAAGACGCCGGCTACCCCTCGCTACTCACCACCGCCGAAGAGGAACAACAATGTGGACAAATGGGCAGCACTTGGAGATCGCCGTCGCAAGACTGCAAGCGACACGACACCAGATGTGAAGCGTCGACACTTTGCTTTGGGTCACAACAACAACAACAACAACAACAACAAAACTTATGAAGCGGGCGTTTGGGATCATTCGAATTCTCCATTTCAGCAATCACAACACAAACAGCACTGGGGCAAGGACCGCAGTGTGAAGGGGGCGAGTCCCTGGTTGAAGGCGAGAGATCTTGACTGGCGCCGAGGCGGCCGGACAGATCTCGGGGACATTGAGTGGGTTGGCGGCTGGTGAAGAAACCTTTCATTCATCGCCGTCAATCGTAGCTGGGGCTGTTTTCCACTCACGCATTGGCAGTACCAACTGGATCGGGAGCTCACACGTCATGAGCATCGCTGCATGTCAGCTGGGCGGACCATAAAAATCGGATGAGCTCCCGCGAAAGATTATTATTGTTAACACGGAAGGAAGATCTATGCTGCAGCTCGCTTTCTGCGTACCATAGCTCTACACCATTACATAGTATGAGAATACCAGAAGTTACCCACTCACACGTTGACAATGCCTCGATTTGATGATCCTTATGGTTTATTAGCGCGAATCCTGCGCGCTGACGATGACCGTAAGCCAATTTTTGAGGCGATCCCTTAACAACACATTCCATTCAATGAAACATCGGATTTCAACGATGGCGCCCATCACATTGTACAAATGCATGCATTACTCCTTACACGAAGCCGCCACTAATGGCCATGCGTGACGAATGACTCCAAAGCTAAGACTATATGAATGATGCTAATCACTTTCTCACGCCATGATCTGACTATTTGGCTCTTGGCCAGAAGCCAAAACGCGGAGGGTATCCAAAGCACAAATAGATAGCACCCTAGCTATGCAACTCCCACTAAATCAACAGAAGGTAATCTCGGAGATGCTATCATGACAGAAAGCACAGCATTTTATCACGCAATGCCGATGAGTTCCTTTGGCAGGAACGTCCAGATCGTACCGACGACTCCGAATACGGCAAACAAGCCCAGAAGAGCCAGGAGAACTATCGTCTCTCGTGCGGTGACATCCTTCCAGAACAACTTCAGGTAAAAGCTGATCGGTAAGACGACGGAGATCAGTGTGCAGAGTGCCGCTCCGAGGAAGGCGCATACCGAGTCGAAGGCCGGGAAGAGGATGGAGATGCAGAGGAGGACGGCGACGACGGTGAGTCGAATAGAAAAGCGGATGAGGGATGTGAGGATCTCGGTGCGGCGGGATGCGGTGGGATTGTTGGGGTTGTGAGAATGAGTGTGTTGATTGTGGTGGATTCCAGCGAGGACATCAGCAGTCGTGATGAGTGGACGGGCGTTGAGTGGAATCTTGGTCAGTGGGATAATGGCTACGCAGATACACATCAAGACCGTGAGGAATTGGGGGTAGCCGCCAGACTTGAGGATGTTGGAGGTGATGGCATCTTTAATGCCGTCGCCGAACATGAGGATGCCGATGATGGCCAGACACGTGTCGAGGACGTACTACATAACACGAGTTAGACACTGGGAAGGATATGTGCGGTTTCGACACGTACAGAGAAGGAGAACGTAACGTTCACGGCTCTGCCCCATTTGTGAGGATGACGCATGTCTCGGTAGATCTGTGATATGTGAGCATACGGTATGACCAGGAGAGTATCAAGCATGTGACTGACCGATGGGAAGACGGAGTGTGCACCCCATGGGCTGGCGAGAAGACCATATGCAAGGGGTACGGCGAGCCAGTTTGATGGTAGAAGATAGGTCTTTGCAGGTTCCCAGAGCGAACCCGGTGCAGTAGGCTTGACGAGCCCGTCAATGATAACAATGCAAACAACTAGTCCCAAGTTAGCTTTCATGAGTCCGCTGAAACTTGCTACAATGCGATGTACTTACTGCAGAAGGTCGAGAAGATGCCAATGACACTGGTATAACTCAAGAATCGCAGGGGTAAGGCATTTAACATCAGAACCAGCAATGCACAAACACACTTCCAGGCATTGACGCTTGCAACACCTGGCAGAAGCAGATACAATGAGTCCGCAAAGAGAATCACCAGAGCGACGCAAGCCGCCACAAGCTCCAACGTGAAGAGGGCAGAAACCACGATTCTCGCCCGTGAGCCGAATGACACGTACGCCAAGTCGGAGTATGTGATGAGGCTGGCGTCGTAATCCATACACTCCGCGAGAAGCTTGGAAGTGTACGCAGTAGTGAGCGCGGTAAGCGTGAGGAGGAAGAGACCGACGATCCAGCCGGAAAGGCTGAAAGCAAGCGGGAGCGAGAGAAGGCCTACACCGATGATGGCGTTGATGGAGTTGAAGACGGACTGCGGGAGTGTGCTTTGGCCTTCAACGGTGAGGATAACTTTGTCGCCCTGCTTGACTTCTCGGACGAGAATCGGTTCGTGCTCTCCGTGCGCAGCATCTTCCTCGCCCTCCTCGTCTTCCGCGGCGGCTGGCCAGATGTCTCCGACCGATGTTCGTGAGCGGGCGCGTAGCGATCCTCCGCCAATCGTGCCATAGTGGGAACTTCTCCATGACCCATAACTGCCGATGATCGGTGCCTCAGATAGATGAGGCGGAATATTGAAGATGCTGTCGCGGGTGGAAGGCGAGCCGTGGGACGTCGTTGTCTGCAGTGCGCCGCTAGCCATCTCGGCGTCGAAAGCCTTACTCTCGCGCTCTCGAAAGCCGTCATTCTCGCCGGCCGATGCGCCGTGCCCAACACTCGCTCTCAGCTGCTGCTCTGCTGCTGAAGAAGTCGCCCCATTCTGCGGCGGTGACGCCTCAAGATGGCGACGGAGCAAACTCGTCTCTGGGCCAGGGGTGGTGGGCTCGACGTGGCTGCGACCATATTGGATGCCTTCGGGGATGGCAGGGCCGCTCTCATCAGCATAGACAAAGCTTGGTCGTCGAGGGATGACCTCTTGGAAGCCTGCAGCTCGTTGCCAGGATCGTGCGAAGGAGGCAAGCGAGTTGACGCCGCCAATGTCTGCAATTGCAGCAAGGTGGTTCGTGACAGAAGAACTACGAATTTGTTAGTTAGCATTAGACATTTTGAGCGAACTCTTGGCGAGAAGCTGTCGAGGTATTATTGCGTACCGTCTGCGACCTGCTAGATCGGGATTCGAGGAATGGCGACGCGGGGAGACATCATCGCCGTCGTCCAAGAGCGCGGACTCCTCGTCACGAGCAGATGGAGTGAGGCTGGTAGTGCTCGCGGTTGGAGAGGCACGGCCTTCGTACTGATTCCAGGTTACAGGATTCCTGGAGGTCGGCGCCATATTTCACTATGAGATCGAAGATGCGCGACGCGATGAGGAGAGTCGAGGCGGTAGTGAGGTGTGGTTATCGCGAGAGTGCGACAACGGAGGTGTCGATGTCAGTGAAGAGGGAGTAAGTTGATCATGGACACAAAAGACTTGGCCTGGCGAGGCAGAATCCTAGAAAACAGCCAGATTGTATGGTCGTGTAATGGTGAGGCAGGAAAGGAGAAGAAATCCTGTAGAATGGTATGACGACGGAGGATGAGGTCGAAGTGCAGCTCACATGTAGTGCGGGCGCAGCCAAGACGCCAAACAGTCCCGCTCTCGCTTCAAGTTTATCGGTCTTGCCGTGTCGTGTGAGGAAACAAAAGCACAAGCGAAGCAAGCAGTATAACTCTAGCCCGTATCAGACTGCCTCTCTGCGTAGTCAATGTCCGCGATTGTGTGCCAATTGCTCGTGTGCAGCATCTGCAATGGAGCTATCCTCCTATCCTGTCGTTCCAGCAATCTCAAACCTTGAGGTCAAAGCTGAAGTTGCCAGTGGTAATTGAAAGTGGCGCTTATCGCGAGAAAGCGGAGAGGATGGAGCTGCACTACCGTTGACACCCTTGCTGGTTCGGTGGAGCCAGGAGAGCAAGCGGCGGGCGGTGATGATATGTGCCTTGATAAATGGAGGGTCGTGATAGGTGGTGCCAGATGTTGACATTGACATCTGCATTGACAAATCAGATCAGGAGTGTCCAGCAAAGTCGACGATGGGTTGCACTGGCTGGTCAAGGACCTCATCGTCGTCATGTGCTCATCGTCACATGCAGCAAGCCTCGTGAAGGGGTCATTTCGCTACCCTGCAACGAGCTTGCATCCAGTCTTTCGTCATCTTGTATCTACTCAATGACTGCCATGGACAGTGGGCGAATATTCGTTGGAATAGTCCTGTGGAGGTCCAACTCTTCCTTGTGTTGAACTGTCCCACCTGTTCTCGCGCTGCCTTGTGATATCATATCGAACATTCCTGGTTTTCGTGTGTGCACATCTCACCACTGTCCGGGGAAACCACCCGATCCAGGCAAGGGGCACCGCTACCTGCTGCAGAACAAATAAACAGGACGTAGAACACCATCTCATGCATGTATCATTGCTTCTGTTTGTCATCGATGCATGAGTCCATATGCGCTCTTAGCCACTCGCAGTCAATGGTCAGTGTGGTTGGTGTATCGCACACCGTCGTGCGATAAGCCGCTTATCTTATCAACGTATCGCGTCGCATCGCATCGCATTACTCAAATCCAAAAAGTTACGACGTAACACCACTACAGCCACTAATCGAGAGGCTGTCCACACAAGCGCCCGATCAATCATGTGTGCATTATAGCATACACCTGCAATTTGCGATCTCCAAACATGTCTTCCGCCACTAGCCCTTTGGAACCTCTCGAACCCCTCATACCCATCCTCAACGCCTTCATCCATCGGCACAAGAACCAACATGGGCGGTCTCACTGGTTTCGATTCGTCCCCATACTCAGACGCTCTCTTCGCTCTCTCCTCGACCATACGAATCATACAACATCCTCGGCTAAACCAAGCAGTCGGAAGGCATCCAAGGAAGACGCCCAACTTCAACGCCATGCGAAGTGGCTGCACGCCAAGGTCATCCCTCGGTGTTTCTTGTAAGTCCACTAGAACTACGAGACCTGCGGAAGAAATGAATGGATAGACTGACTCTCTAAAAGAACATTTTCTCAACTTGCAGCCGATAACCAGCACGCCCCGATCGGCCTCCTCCTCCTATCCCTCCTCGCCTCTGTCAATGCCGTCCTCGACGCCATTATACCACCACCATCTCCGACACTCCTCCAAGCTTCCATACCCAACCCCGAACCACTCAATGCGTCGACTCAAAACAATCTACCCATATCACAGCGACCAATACCATCTGCAGATCTGCAGGATGACGATCGCGGAACTGTCATCGACCGGCAACACCTTACGCCCTCCATAAAATCTACGTCCACCAAGAAGACGCCCAAGTCACAAGCTCTGTCACAGTCATTGTTCAAACACGAGAAGTCCAGGCCTGCTAGCCCGGCTGTGGCCTCGATAAGCCGCACGAAGAATACCAAGGTGGACCACCAATCTACATATGGGTCCGAAGAGGCAGACGAGGATGACTCAGTTCGGGCGTTCGAAACACCCGCCCCCAAAGCAGTATCTCAGGTAAAAGACAAATCAGATATGAAGGTCAAGAAAAAGAAGAAGAAGAAAGCAGGCGATGCCTTCTCAGACATGTTCGGTAGCTTATAACAGCGCTCTCGCTTTGTATTCAGATTGGTGGACTACTTATCTGAGCCTCGAACTGGCCACATGATATTTACGAATTTTCAAGGCACACAGGCAAGGATTGGACATACCAAGATGATGAAGAGCAGCCAAATGTCGTTACTTAATAGCTACTCACATAAGGAGACATAATACAGACCACCTTGCTCCCAAACAGCCAACCAACCCCTAGACTAAGGTAGTTCAAAAAAGGAAGACAAAGCCCGATCGTCTCCCAGTACAATAAAACATGAATGTTCCTTGAGCGCAAATGTTCGTGCTTCTTATCCCTAAGATGCCTCCCGTCATCCCACGACGCAAATTCTTTACTGTTGTGGGACTTGTGGTGCATATTTCCATTCCCGAGGACCTGTAGTGTAACAAATAAAGAAAAGATCAGACCGAGAGGCATGAGCCATTGGTCAGCCTGACAACACAAGAGAGAACGGGAAGTCTCAAACTCCAAAGCCACTTCATCATGTTCTCTCGTGCTCGTGGCGCGCCGGAGGCCACGCTGGAAAAGGCAGATGTCCACCATCACGGACAAGCGGAACATCGACTCATCGACCCATATATGTGGAAGCGTGGTTTAACCCCGGACTTCAGGATATGTCAAAGTCATTAAAGCTAGACATGGAAACTTCCCAACCACTCGACAAGTCTGCGTCATCTGATGCCCCAGAAGCCTACAGGGGCCTATAAGACCAGATGCGAGCCTTCATGTCGCCTGAACCAGTTGCGAAGTATCCGCCAGCAGGGCTGGGTGCCACTGAGATGACAGAATTCTTGTGGCCCTGCAGCATGACTTGGGTGGTGCCCGTGCGCGGGTCCCAGAAGTGTACGCCGCGGTCTTTTGAGCCAGAAAGCACCCATTGCGCATCGGGTGTGAGCGCGACGGAGAGGACAAAGTCGCGGTGGCCTTCGAAGGTCTTGATGCATTTGCCGCCCTTGGGCACCGCCTGCGATCGATCCCCACGAGGCCCGGAGAGCTCCCACATCTTAATGGTACGGTCAAGACTGCCGCTAACCAGCTCCTTGCCGTTGGGAGAGAAAGCAACAGAGTACACAGAGTCCCTGTGACCGTCTGCACCCTCGAGACGCTCGGCCAGGTAGCCGGTGTGGATGTCCCAAACACGGACGCTCTTGTCAAGCGAGCCTGCGGCGACGTAGTTGGTATCGGGCGAGATGGCAACAGTAGTGACACCGTCCTCGATGGTAAGGGTGAGAGTATTGCTGCCCTGCTCGATATCCCACAGTCGGACAGTGCGATCGCCACTGCCGGAAGCGATGGTGCGGCCGTCGCGAGCGAAGTCGAGGGAGTAGATATCTTGCTCGTGGCCGGAGAAGTGGTTGCGGATCGTGCGGGTCTGGATATCCCAAACCTGTTCATATGTTAGTGTCTGGTCAAATCAAACCAATGCTGCGTTGCATTAACTTACTCTGATCAACTTGTCCTCGGCACCAGTGGCCAGGTAACGGCCATCGGGACTGAAGCAGACGCTGCGAATATACAGATCTGCGGACATCTCTACGGCGTTGTGATCCTCAAGAACGCAGACCTTCTCACCAGTCTGAACATCGAAAATTTGGGCGGAACGATTGCAACCAGTAGCAACATACTTGCCATCATGGCTGAAGCGCACACAGCAAACGACACTTTCGTGAACGAGCGTGTGCACAAGATCGACGTCAAGCACACGCTGGACTTGGGGGTTGAACACGGCGTGCCAATCGGTCCCAAGCTTCTTGTACTGCGGTGCGAGAGCCTCGACATCAAGATCGCCAAGGTTGTTGCCGACCGGTGGCGGAGCGCGAGGACCGCCCATGCGCGCATGGTCGGGGGTCGGGTGGCTGACCTGAGGTGACTGCGCATTGCCGGGGTAAGGCATGGGGTTGTTGATCTGAGGAGTGGCGGGGCCGACGGCGTTCGGTGGGCGCCCGACTCCACGGCCACGAGGCCCAGGAGAAGCTGTGCTCGGCGGGGGCTGGGGACCAAGGCCGTTAGGACCTTGAGGGTAGCCCTGCTGATAAGGCGGCTGGCCCTGAGCATTGGGATGCGGCGGCGGACCAGGCAATCCAGGAGGACCCTGAGCCATTTGGTGGCCAGGCCCCATGTGCTGTTCCTGAGGAGCAGGCTGCTGCTGCTGTTGTGGTGGTGCAAGGCCACCTTGGCTGCCACCCATGATGCCGCTGAACAGGCCGTTGCCAGGTGCAATTGAAGGGGGCTGCTGCTGGGAAGAAGCGGAGTGCTGTGGCGGGCCAGCCATGGCGGCTTGAGGATTACCTTTCCTGACCTCTGCGAGCTGATGACGGAGCATGGCAATTTCCTCTTCGTACTTTTGCTTGAGGGTCATATGGGCCTGCTCCATGGTGTAAACCTTTTCCCTAACCATCTGCATCTCGCTGATCTGGGTGTTAACTGAGGGTCGACTGTGTTAGCACAAGGACATATCGTGAAAGCTTGGGAAGTGCGCAAGCTAGCGCGCAAAACGTGGGCTAGCCATAGCGATGAGAGGCAAGCGAACTTACTCTGCTGGTCGAGGTGCTCAGCCTGGCGCATTTGGGATGTGAACTCGCCGCGGACCTGCTCAAGGAGCTCATCAAGACGGGCAGTGCTAGGCGGTACAGCGCCCATACCATGGCGCGGGTACATATGGCCGGACATGATAACTCAATGACAATCGCAGACTGGGAAAGACGCCGTTGGTCGATGTATGAGTTGAATGGCAAGATTGTAGCCCGTGTAAACTGCCAAGAGATGTTTTGCAGGACTTCCGAGATTGTGAATCAACACAAATCGGAGATATGTGACTGGTGAGGCTTCAGCCTTTTGAGTTGCCGCGATCTAGAAGTAGAAGGCTTTCAACGGTGTCAATTCGACGCGCAAAGTTGGTTGGAACGTGGAAGCACGGGCCAAGCTAAGAGGTCGCCGGCCGAAGCGCAAAATGAAATGCTCAGAAGAATGCGACTTCTTGGTAGATATCGGATCTATCTGGATATTTGACAATGCGCTGGCCCACGGGGGCAGCCTCTCAAGGTCGGCGAAGTCGTGGTCTTTATGAGCAGGGGGGCTCTCGACGGGGGCCGGGTGCGAGGCAGGTGGCGGCTGTCGCTTCGCGTAAGTCGTCGAAGAACGCTGCCAAAGAGATAAAGCTGCCGGGAGCTATCAAACCGTTGGAGTGAT
The DNA here is from genome assembly GCA_021347865.1 of Sarocladiaceae sp. CBMAI 1973. Classification (NCBI taxonomy): domain Eukaryota; kingdom Fungi; phylum Ascomycota; class Sordariomycetes; order Hypocreales; family Sarocladiaceae; species Sarocladiaceae sp. CBMAI 1973. Next base: position 14,214 of record WNLN01000354.1, read on the forward strand.
GTTGTGGGGAGGGAGGTTATGTCAAAGACTGTGGAGGAGAGGAAGAGAAGGAGTAGAACTGGGGAAGGGAAGGGTAAGAGGAAGGAAGGAAAAAGGGCTGGAAGAGGAACAAGAAGCCGGCGGCGGGTGTTGACTGGTAGCGCTGGCACGGTGAGCGTAGGGCGTGTGTGGTTGGAAACCTTGGGCTGGGCTGGAGCTGGGTTTGGCTCGGTTGTGCGTGCGCGTGAGAGTGTGTGAGTGGGCGTGTGTGGGTGTGGGTAATGGCAGTGGAGAGAGAGAAGGAGGAATTGGGGAGGAGGACGAGGAGGGCCGTGATGTTTGTGGGTTAGGGGAGTTCATGAAGGTACGAGGTTTAGATTTGGCCCAATTGGTGCAGCGAGATGCCTAGGAGACAGAAAAAAAGAGAGCATGCATCTCTCTGCAGCCGGAACGGAACTTGGCGCTTGGGGGGTGGTCATGGCTGCTGATGGTGGTGTGGATGCTGCTCGGGGGGCAGAGGCAGGGGGTGTGTGGGTGGAGACCCGCAGATGCAGTGGAAGCTGCCCAGAAGAGTCAACCACTGTTTCCGCCCGTGCCAGTGATTTAGAGGCTGCTGTCACTGCCGCTGATGCTAGGGACGATTGTCACCGAAAACCCAAGGGCCGCTGATGGATGGGCGGAAGGATGGTGGAGCCAGCCCCTTCTCCCCTCATCAATCCTCCCCCTGTCAGCCACAGGCTCTGTGGATGCTTGCAGTGGGTAGCCCTCAGGCAGAATAACTTGAGCAGATGCACCGCAGTGGGAACAGCATGGTGAGCAGGCGGCGCAGGGCACAGACCAGAAGCACGGGCCAGCAGCAAGACATGCGACTCAGGTTACACGCCCACGAGGCTGCCGAATGTCAGCCACACCCCTCCTCCCCCATTCCACCACACCTTGCAGCAGTGGCTGGGTGCTGTGCTGTGATACTGCATCTGCCAGAAACACGTTGCACCACGGATTTCCTCGAACCCTCCCAGCCACAAGAGCACAGATATAGTTTATTTGTTGGATTAAAATGCATGCGTAACTAGTTGTTCAGTGATTGGCATCTTATCTGTTACCTGTAGTACTTCGTTACCCAGTGCATATGTCCTTATAAGCTCCAGTTATCAGAGCAAAGCTTCGGTACACGCCCTCGCATCATCCAAAATCCCCTGATCCCGGCCCACATCAACACATCCCCCATCCATGCACGCAAGGGCCATGCCATGATGTACCTCTCCTCTCCCGAGACTCTGCCCACCAGCCACAGGTACATGAGCGACTAAGATCCGTGCGCGAACCTTGCGTCCATCTCCATTCGATACTTTCGACAACGCCAACTCTTACCGCCACCTTAAGCGCAGCTGTGCATCGACACTTCCAAGCCGTGTAATGGCACTATCGTTCTCCAACGTCCACACGCGTTGACCTCAGCTGGTAACATATAAATCAAACCTGACCATGCACGCGACGACCGTGGTTCAATTCCGGTCGCTTTGCGCGTTCCCCCTTATGCATACCACTTCTCACTCTTTGAGTTGCTCTCCTTCGAACCCAACTTACATTATACTCCGATCGCTAGGGCCCCTTCCTGTACTTCCATCACGTTGCTACCACGTCAGCATAGCTTTCTTGTGGCATGTTCCACAACATCGGTCAACCCCAGACTCGACATTCCTCCGCTTCCCTTTTCCAGTTGCTTCTCGATCTTCTGCCCCGCTGTCGAGGTTTGGTAACCTGCGTTTACGCCCGAACAAAGCTTGCCTTGTCGGGAACTCATGGCGCAGCTGCGTTTCCGTTTGACTCCATCTCCCGATGCATAGGCCCATACTCTCCTCCTTATCCTGGCAACAACGCTGATAAGCTCCGAAAGCCAATCCGAGGTGGATTTCTTTAGGCTGGCCCGTGCATATGCCCGTCGAGGCTAAGCAAACCCAGCAAACAGGATCAATCACCAACAGCATAGAGGACAGCAGCATTCAGGCCCGAATATGTTGCCAGGGTGTCAAAGCAACCTTGCTGTGTGCCGATGAACCGCACGCCCCGATCTCGATACGCGATTCATCGGGGCCCGTGATTGCGAACAGAGAGCCATTGATGCTACGATAATTGCTAGATTACTCAGCCACTATGAAAAGCACTCGTAAGTCTATGCGTTCTGTGACATACGATCCGTGAAACAATTTGAACATGACCTGTATTATATGTAAAAAGTATTCAAGACGCTCTAATTTGAATGGGATCTGAACATCACCAGTGTAAGTGATGAGGCAATTCTAGATGACAATGGTCACTTCAACTTGACCTTCATCGTCAAGTTTCGTATGGGCGTGACCGTTCGCACAGCGCCACGTCGTATGTCTAGCTGATTGCATCTGGATACCCTGCGCACGATCTGCAAGTTGCAGCTGGTGTTGGCGATGGTTGACCAGGGAATGCGCCTGAGTTGCTCTGTTCCTGAAGGGTTGAGCAGGCAGAGATAATCCTATATTGTCGACAGATAACAGCAGAGGCGACTAGGTTCACTGATGGGGTCAGCCTCTTTAGAGTCGGGCAGTGAAATGGACCAATACTGGGCGCCTTGCGCGCTGCAAAGTTCTCATTTGGTAGATCTGAAAAGAAGCAATGCCGATTGATGACGGGAACTGTTGACCAACAGTTGCAGTAGTTGAGAGTGGGGGTTCTTGTGTGGTCTTTAAAGCGGCATGACAGGCACTTGCAGCTTCCCCGCCAGAAACTAGATCAGGGTTCTCGGCGGAGAGGATAGGAAGGGATTTGTTACCCTGCAGCTCGCATTATCACGGACGTTGGTCGTGCAATGAGCTGGATAGTGCTCACTTGTAACTTGCGTCTTACGCATCAATCCTCTCCAAGCTCTCGTGATGCGCATCGAATCCGAGCGAAAGACGACTTCAAGACCTCAGCTTCACGAGTCGAAGTAAGACATCTGAAATTTGCAACAAATGTAATGTCTATTGGTTGAGACAGTGATTGTTTGTACAATCCGTCAAGTCGTCAAATCTGAGCAACCAAAACTTGTCGTTACAGTAGACGTCCGTGGGACTTGTGCAGGCCCGAAAACAGAGCGAAGGGGTGCCGCGATTATGAAGGAGCGCAATGCAAGACTTTAAGAATTATACATCTATGCCTCCAGCTCGTGAAAGAATGAGACGACGGAGCGCGACCAATAAGCGCATTTTGAGCTACCCTAACACCCAATCCAAGGGCCACAGAGGCAGCCCCTTTCCTCGGTGAAGGTAACATACGAGGAGTTTGAGCTCTGGCGCCAAGACTTTTTATCAATCTCATCAGGCCACCGTGCCACGCCGCGTGATCATGCTAGACAACACTGAGTGGGCCGGTTGAGCGATGGACTCATGCTCTTTCGAGGGACGTCAGGTAGAAACCCCGTAAAAGGAGCACTACAAGGAAGGCCTCGGCGAAATTGCATAGACCAGCTTTAGATGGGCAGCTGCCATGTTGTTTCTCTGGTACAGGAATGAGCCCGATCAGGTAAGATGCGGGGCTTGAGCGAAATGCAGGTCCCACATCAGATGATCGATCGTCCAATCGCTGCCTGACCCGGTTTCGAACCCGAATACGGGACGACCCTCCATCTCACTATGACATTCGTCGTCTAGTCTCCTGTCGCCGAAAATTCGGTGTCGTGGTTCGCTGCGCATTGCCTTTCACGTCCTAACTGGTCTCCCACGCGTGTGGTAGACGGCGTGTGTGTGGCCACTGGAGGGACCATCTGGTGTATGCAGGTTCGCCGGAGCCGAGCTGGGCCGCATCGTGCCACTTCTAAATCGAATTAGATGGTGACGACTGTACTTGCTGTAGCGCAGTGCCTTGTGCCCACCGTCGCGTCCCTCGCTGATGGATCTTCTCACAGGTTCGCAAGAGATGCAGCTACTCGTAAGCTCTCGTTCTCGGATGAGATCCAATATAAGATCGCAGATGCCCAATGTGCAGTGCATGTGGTACCATGCCCGTCTTTCCTTTCCTGTGGCTCAAGGGTTTTCTAGAACAAGCTTGACTCTGATTGTGTTCCAGGCACATTTCACTGACACTGCAACAACGGACCCTTACTCAAGTCCGCCTCCCGAGCGTCTAAATCGCGAAGGTGACCCCGCCGCCACTGCCACTGGCACCAGACGCCCCTGAACAGCTTCCTCCAACGGGTCCCAACCCCAGTTTTTTTCTTTCCCGTGCGCGCCGACGCATATTTGCCATTTGATTTGCGCCGTGGCCCCCCGACAGGAGAATATTGCCATCCTTTCCTTTTCTTCTTCAAGATCCCACCCTCGCTTGATCAAGCTTTCGTTCATTCTACATACTCGTCCTCGAAACTTGCCAACTGCAACACTGTTTCAGCTTCTGTTGGGACACAACCCTCTTCCTTCACGACTTGGACCCTGACGGGCTCGCGACACTTTACACCACAACCTCTGTCTAAGACGCGACCGACGTCGTGTATTATCGCCCGCCATGGATATCGTTCTCGAGATCACCGACACCTTCATTGGTGATTACATGTGGGCGTACTTCTTGCCAGGTCGCCCAGCACCCAACGACTATGCCGACACCATGTACGCCAACAGCACGGCTCAGACCTTCTCTGCGTGGACCTACAAGCCATCAACACATCTCTTCAGTCTCGAACCCTCACAAGCCGCCTACATGAGCTCTTTCCCACGCGACGATATCGTTCGCCAGCTCACAAGCCTCTACTTCATCACCTGGTACGTCTATGTGCCCCCTACATTGCCTTGACCTGTCCGCAAATACTAACGAACACCAGGTGGTTCGGTCTGCTCCTTTACTTCGTCTTCTCCTCGCTATCTTACCAGTTCATCTTCGACAAGCGCACCTTGAACCACCCGAAGTACATTAAGAACCAGGTTTGGCTTGAAATTAAGCAGGCCAACAAGTCGATGCCAATCATGTCCATTCTGTACGCCCCAATCTTTCTCGCCGAAGTCCGTGGCTACAGCAAGCTCTACGACACCACCGAAGAAGGCCCTGGCTTTTGGTGGGATATTCTCCAGTTTCCCACCTTCATTGTTTTCAGTGACTTCTGCATCTACTGGATTCACCGCTATCTGCACCACCCTCGCATCTACAAGCACCTTCACAAGGCTCACCACAAGTGGATTATGCCCACCCCCTTCGCCAGCTACGCTTTCCACCCTATCGATGGTGCTTTCCAGGGTCTGCCCTACCACATCTTCCCCTTCCTCTTCCCCATGAAGAAGTGGGTCAGCGTCCTGTTCTTTGTCTTCGTCAACTTCTGGACCATTCTCATTCACGATGGCGAGTACCTGAGCAACAACCCAGTTGTCAATGGCGCCGCCTGCCACTCTCTCCACCACTCCCGCTTCGAGGTGAACTATGGCCAATTCTTCACGGCCTTTGACCGCATGGGCGGCACCTATCGTATGCCTGAGGAGTGGATGTTTGCGAAGGAGAAGATGGACGCAAAGAAGTGGCAGTCTGAGGCTAAGGCCGTCGAGACCCTCATCAAGGAGGTCGAGGGCTCAGATGACCGTGTCTATGATGACGACACCAAGAAGACCAAGTGAGCAAGATATATCGACTTCGTGTTCTTGGACGTATTGTCCTCACGATTGTCACGCTCACCAGCACCGCAACTTGAAAAGGTAGCATCTTGATTACGGCAGACCGGTTGCATAGATTTCCTGCTTTCCAACAGGTATGGAAGCTGTACATATTACACGTTGTGGCACCTTTTCTGCCCCCAGGGCAAGATGAAGGTTCAGGAATTGGCGGCATCAGACAAAGGAGTTCTGAAATTGAAGAAGGAGCACATTCTGTGTTGTCCACAGTACATATGAAGTAAATTGCGAGCAGCCACTGTTATTGCATGGCTTTTAATGAATAATCAAGACGATGAAATTCCCAGATATTTGGAACGCCTGCAAAGACCCCTCCGTGAGCTTTCCCCCGATCCTTCTGACCATTTGCCTCCCCGCATCTCAGGCGACAGGAGGCGATAACTTGACAATAAAGACACATAATAGAAAGCAGAGCTGCAGCACTTATGGTGCTGCAAAAGCAGGTAAAGGACATAAAGTATCGACGGTAGTAAACCATCGTTGGTGAAATGAAGGCAAAACGCTAAGAGATGCGGAGTATCGAGAAAAGAAATGTTTTCCAGGCATGCTGAAAGCTTATAGCATGTCCAACATGTGCATGCTGCAAGTAACCGGTCTTTGTGACCTCAAGAGAAGCTCACGAATTTGGGATCTCTCGGCATTCCATCTGCTCCAATGCCATTCGCACTGAACCTCTCCTCCATGTACTTCTTTCTCGCCTGATCGAAGTTCATCCTCCTCTTCTTCATAATCTTCAATATCGCCTTCTTGCTCGCATCGTCTAGTCCAGCGCGGCTGTCGCCATCTTCAACATTTCCGCTGAGATCAAAGGTATTGCTGGAGAGGCCGGCTTCGATGTCACCGGCGAAAGTCGAGGGAAGGCGAGAGTAGACGAAGTCAGCGCCTGGTAAGGAGGACGTCGAAGGGAGGAGGTGGAGCCAGTGGGCGCGGGTGACGAATAGGGCGGTGACGAGGAAGAAAAGAAAAGCAGATAGCCAGAGAAGTAAATAGGTCATGGCTTCGGTCGGATTGTATTATGGTGCTGAGAAATGTGGTTTGCTGAAGAGCTGCGGATGGTTCGGGGAGGTTGCGTAATGCGAGCTGACGGGCTGCGAGGTCGCAAGGGGGCTCAAGTCGAGGACATTGCAATGCTGCTTGTTGTCGCAGCGGTCTTCAAAATTGTCGGACGAGGCTCGTGATGATACACGATGCCCTGATTGTGGTTGGTGTTGAAGTGGTTTAACGTCGTCGGGAGGAGTGAGCCCAGTCGCAATGCACCTGACAGAACGTTGCGTGAGCTGGCTGTCCCATTTACGCGGTGACCCACTTATTGCCGTTCGCAGATCGTGCTTGCCACCTCCTGGGAAGATGTCTTGATGACACGAAGCGTATGGAGCAGATACCAAGATAATCAAGCGAAACACTATCAAAGCGGAAGGGGACTGCATTCAATTCAGTTGAGATTCAATTAGTCACAATTTAAAGATTTGGCGCGAAGCAAAAGGTGACCCCAGACATAGTTGAACTTCGTAGCTACCTAGGTTGGAGGTCTCTGCAAGGTGCGCGAGCTTGAGGAGCTCATGCAAGCTTTCAAGGCGCCACGGAACTCAAAATCGTTGGCCCGAAGCCCTTGAGCAGACATACATGTTGTAAGTTGTTCAGACATCATGCGAGCCATGACCGAGAGCAGACCTCGAGAATAAGGTCGAAGTGAAGGTACTAGCGTCCGTGGGTGGCCCACGCCACTGGTCTCGAGTGTGGCTGGTGACAGTATAGCCCCTCGCACCGCCACATGCACATAACGCGGCGAGGGCATTTATCCGAGCCCACATAATGTGCGCCGAATTTGAATATATCGAAACAGATTTCCAGCCCGGACGTCACGACGAAGCGCAGTCTACCGAATCGACCCAATCCCACCTAATCGACAACCCGTCCTTTCCTCAACACCGCCAAAATGTCCAGCCAGCAGCTTTCGAACGTGTCCGCGGACCTCATCTGGGAGATTGTCCGTGAGTGAACCTCTGTTGCGAAAAACGCCCACCGAAGTCGAAGCCTTGATGGTCGAGATCCATCCATGTGCAAGAGGGGAACATGAAGGAATTACTCTGGCAGGACGCATATCTCGACATCAGGGCCTCGACTTCAACAAAATCTTGGAAGGACTATCTCTGATTATTGAATTTTACAGGCAACAACAACTCCTACCTCGCCAAGGACAAGAGGAACGGCGGTGTTCAGTTCTCCCGTGACCCTCTCAACCTGACCAACAAGAACGGCCGCAAGGTGAGTTTGCGACGCTATACCACTGTTTGAAATAGCGGCAGGGCGCTAATACTATCTACAGAACGCCGGTTTCGTCAACGAGAAGGTGAATACCATAGGTCGAACAGACGAACACGAGCTAGGATACTAATGCATTTGATTCAGGCCATCGGCATCCAGCCCGCCGCCAAGGGTGGTGTTGTTGTCACCAGCAAGAAGACCAACCACGCCAACCAGCCCGCCGCCAGCCTCGACGTCGTTTCCTTCGGTCCCCAGCGCTCTACCCGCAAGTGAGTTCTAGCTGCTCGATCGCATAAAGGGGAATACCCGATAACTGACTCTGTTGCCTCAGGACCTACAAGGCCGTCGCCAACCAGTCCGCCAAGCGTGGCTACCGTGGTGACCTCCGCGAGGCTGCCGTCCAGCGTGTCTCTGCTATCCGCCGCGCCCAAGGCAAGCCCAGGGCGGTCCCTGAGTCCAAGCTGAGGGGCAAGAAGGCCCTCGCCGCTTCTGAGCAGGAGGCTTAAGTGCATTCAGAAGGAGAGGAGCATAGACGGGGATGTGAAAAGAGGAAACGCTGGTTGAGTGTTAGGAAGAAAGCCAGAATCCCGACACGACAACGGTTTTAACGACTGGAGGGATGGGACATGTATGCCACCACCCTTACCCATCGAGGGAGGGAAGCATTCTGAAGGTCAGGCATTAAACTTGCGCGGTTATTCCCTAGGATTGGGGAAGGCACACTCGGAGTTAAGAATTTGATCCCAGTACATTGGTCAAAATGATGGTGTTCCTGTGATCGCACTCGCGAGCCTGTCGCATTCTGACGTTGCTCACGACCACTGATGCATATGCGTGATAGCGAACATGTGGGATGCCCGTCTGCATAGTGAGAGATCTCTGGATAACACCAGCAAGCAGCTGAGGATCTCGAAAGGTTGCCATGCTCAGTGTTGGATACCGCAGCTTATCGTAGACTCGAAGTCATACTTCAGGGACCTGTATTCACTCTCGGACCGCAGGCAGTCCTACCAACCTGGCAGATCAGAAGAACATGTCTACCAAGATTATCGAAGCCAGTCAGAGCGATTTTGACTTGATGAGCAGGCGATGGTGCTGGTGTAAAAGATGAATTCATTACCGTAATGGGTGGTTGATGTGACCTTGTACTTCGCTTGAGCTTCGTCTCACACTCAGAGCCATGCGCAAGACCAATGTCTTGTGTTCCGTTTCGTGGTCATAAGACCATATACTTTTGTCTTATATTCTTTGATCGGGTGAAGATGCTCACATCCAGATGCAGGCATATGCCGTATGCATCGGCAGCTAAAGGTTTCCAAGTTCCTTGGATGTGCATGATCAACACATTACAAGGACAAGACGTGAGTAGGACAGTTGAACAGACTCAAGCAAGGTAATGCCAAGTTAGGTGACTCGTCAGTCCGAAGAATCACATTCTTTTTGACATTTGACATGTCCGAGGACCAGCATTTGCCCCTCGGCAACATGAACGAATACATATGCGCAACAATGACTGTGTCCAAGAAGCACATGTCAACTTATAGCTTCCGCAGGATTCCCGTTTACGCGGAGTGCATGGACACAAGTCGTGGTCTGCGGAGAGAACCGGGATGCATCCCATGCCGTATCCTTACCACTTGAGAACCCGGCCTCGGATCCCGGGCGGCAATCCTACCTGCCTAGCCCTGCGTCATTGTCGAGCCGCATCTAATCGGAATCTGGGGCACGAGAATCGGGCGGAGGTGGTCCAGATAGCCGATGGTTTCTCGGGGTGAGCCGCCGGTCTACGAAGCATGAACACAATGAGGTGGTCCGAACGGCCGAGCTCGCACTGAAGGGACTGGACCAAAGAGGTGTTAGGCATACCTGATTGGCGACACTTTTCGGGTCGTTTCCTTAAAGCAGCAGCAGCTTCATCCCGGTCCGGGGACTGCCACCCCGCCGAAGCAAGAGCTCCCTGGTTGGTGCTGTTACAGCTCTTGCCGCCTGTGGTGTGCTTGCTGCTGCTGTGCTTTGCTGCCCCTCCCCCTCCATCCAACCATTGCCCTCCCCAACGATCGCCTCCTCGTCTATTACTTGACCTGAAGTCCTCCTTTCCTTTTCTTTCTTTCCTCCCCCTCTTTTTCCTCCTCTCTTACCCATCAATCCTTCAAATTTCCAATTTAATTCCCGGGCAATTGACGTCCTTGCTCACTTCAGCATCACCCTTTCGCTTCTCCTACACAACCCCCCCAACCGTCACCATGGTTAAGGCTGGTAAGTGATATACTAAGCAGTTGCCCCTCAACCCCGCATTCGCGTCAACGCGAGGAAGCTGTCGAGAGCATTTTTGCTGACAACCCACTCCAAACAGTCGTCGCAGGTGCTGCCGGTGGTATCGGCCAGGTAAGTTGACGGTGGTACTGACAGACATATTGTGAGCCTTTGACTAACATGAGAACAGCCTCTCTCTCTTCTGCTCAAGACGAGCCCCCTCATCGATGAGCTTGCCCTCTACGATGTTGTCAACACTCCCGGTGTTGCCGCTGATCTTTCCCACATCTCATCCCGCGCTGTGAGTTCGACCACTACCGACTGTGGTACTCAGACTGACCTTCGTCTCCCATCCAGCAAATCGCCGGCTACCTCCCCAAGGATGATGGCGCAAAGGCTGCGTTCAAGGATGCCGACATTATCGTCATCCCCGCCGGCATTCCACGTACGACCGACCGTATACATCCTTGTAATGAACACAATTGACTGACTACGCCTGTGTAGGCAAGCCCGGCATGACCCGTGATGACCTCTTCAACATCAACGCCGGAATCGTCAAGGGCCTGATTGAGGTTGCCGCCGAGGTTGCCCCCAAGGCCTTCATTCTGGTCATCTCCAACCCTGTCAACTCTACCGTCCCCATCTCTGCCGAGGTTCTTAAGGCCAAGGGCGTCTTCAACCCTCAGCGTCTTTTCGGTGTCACCACCCTCGACATCGTCCGTGCCGAGACCTTCGTCGCTAGCATCACCGGCGAGAAGCAGCCCCAGAACTTGACCGTCCCCGTCATTGGCGGCCACTCCGGCGAGACCATCGTTCCGCTTTTCAGCAAGGTTCAGCCCTCTGCTTCCATTCCTGATGACAAGTACGATGCTCTCGTCAACCGCGTCCAATTCGGTGGTGATGAGGTCGTCAAGGCCAAGGACGGTGCTGGCTCTGCCACCCTCTCCATGGCCTACGCTGGTTTCCGGTACGTCATGCAATCGAATCGTCTGGATATATGTTTGTATTAATGTCATTTAGCTTCGCCGAGAAGGTTCTCAAGGCCGCTGCTGGCGAGAAGGGTCTCGTAGAGCCCAGCTACGTCTACCTGCCTGGTGTTCCCGGTGGTGAGGCTATCGCTAAGGAGACTGGCTGCGATTTCTTCTCCGTTCCCATTGAGCTCGGCGTGAGTCAACTCTGGACCCTCCCACGATCCCTGCACACGTGTCGTTAATGACTGACCACTTCTTTCTAGCCCAACGGTGCTGAGAAGGCCATCAACCCCCTGGAGGGCATCACCGAGAAGGAGAAGGGTCTCCTGGCCAAGGCTGTCGAGGGCCTTCAGGGCAACATCAAGAAGGGTGTCGAGTTTGCCCACAACCCCCCTCAGAAGTAAATCAACCCCAGCTCTCATGGCTCCTAGCAGACTTGCGCCTGTTTCCACAGGACTTAATGTTTGAGGAAATTAGCTTCTTGCCGCCAGTCATAATAAAATGAGGTGCAGAGTTCTCGGTTGCTGATACGATGTTTTCTTCACAGGCTGTGATGCACCATTCCCTCAACCATCTTTACCACTCCTGCTGGCTCGATGCTCTAAATGGCGCGTGTGAGTTTCGTTCCCCGGCGCAAGGGGAGCTGCACAGTCGTATGGCACGCCGAAAGGCATGCCCGGAAGTCTTTGCATTTTGGGACGACAATTGATCCCCAACGCTAGCTTTATGACTTGACAGGAATGGTCTTGATCTGGAAAACTGCACCTGGCAATTCATTGATTTCGGCCTGGACGGTAGCGACGATACCAAGAGCGGCGAGAGCGCCTCTGACGATTCCACAGGGAAATGAGAGGAACTGCGCAATGGTTAGATACAATTCCTCGTATAGAACGCAATAAAACATGAAAGATGTTGGCAAAAGAATTTGTCCCTGATGTAAACGTACCGGCTGTGCACGGACAACTGCCTGTCCACCTGCTTCCGTGCTCATCCGTGCGAAGGGTCTGAAATGGCTATCTGTGAGAACGTAGACTCCCTGGAGGGCATATTAGCTATGATCTGCTTCTCGTCTGCTGTGCGCAGCTCATTCGTCCGGCTAGCCAATGCGTCCGCCAGTGGAGGCTCGAATGGGACGTACTCGGTGGTTTGTCTTGAGATTATCGATGTTCTTGCCAAAGACTAGAGACCAGAGGTCTTTGCAGAGGAATTTGATGACGTCGAGGGTATCGTTGAATCGCGGGCGGTCTCTCGAGAAGCTGTGTAGGGAGCAAGGTCAGCTTCATGCTCCCAAATTGCACTATTACAGCCTCCGCCCATGCCCTCATGACCGCGCACAAGCTGGCAGGCGAAGCCGAACAGACAGAAACAACAGTTCCTCCGCGAAAGAGTACATACCGCTCAACGAGTCCTTGTCCAACTCTATAGCCCTGCATCTCCAACCGATGATGCACCGCATCAGCCTCCTCCTCCTCTCCAGCATCCCCCTCCTTCTCAACCAAAGTCTCCGTCTCCCTCTCAGCCGTAACCCGTCTCGCAAGCGGCACCAGCTCAATGAGCAAGAAGTCGAGACACGAAGATGCGAGGAACGTGGCGGCCGGATCGGAGGCGTTGTATGGTGGCATCACTGCGTCGAAAGACATGGCTGCGGCCGGGGGTTTTGGAGATTGAGAAGCTTGTGGAGGAGCGCGGCTGGTCGTTGGAGGTGGTGAGAAGGCCGTGTAGAAGGGAGTTGACATTTGTTTGCGCGGGGAGAAGCTGGAGGTGGACAAGAGCGTAGCTGGGGGTGGAGAGGTGAGGTTGGACAAGGGGTGCCACTCAGGGTAGTCTGTGCTCCGTGTGACGGTGGATACGTCAGTTGATAATTGGTACATCGACCATGACGACAGCTCAAGAACAAAGTAACATCAGCAAGAGACGCGCAAGTGCCACAGCTGTTCTCATTTCTTCTCGAAAAACTGTATGGTGTTTTTATCGTCATAGAGCTTCATAACAACAGCAAATCTCTTCTAATCAGCATCAGCCGCTGCGAACCTCTCGGCTAGCAAATAGAGGCTCAAGGCCTTCTTTCTTTTCCACCAACGCCTTGCCAAAATCTCAAAGTCCCTAAAATGTGAAGTACTGTTGCTTCATTGCGCATCTTCCGTCTTATCCTACAATCCTGACACTCTAACCCCGTGTGATTTGGTTATCCTTCATCGAAAAGGCACCACACCACTCTGTCTTGAACCACAGCCAATTGAGATGACCATGGAGACTCAGTAGTAAGGCGTCGAACTGGGCAGCTGGAAGCCATTGGTATTCATGTTCTGCCTCTTCGCCGGTCGCTGAATGGGCTCGTCGTCATCGTCGTCTGATGATAGCGTCAGGTCGATGACCGCTGGAGCAGGGCGTTTCTGACTCGTCGAGCCCGCACCGCGAGGTCCTGCTGCTGAGAATGAAGAGCTACCACCTGAAGCAGGAGTACCAATGCTCGTAGCAGCAGTCTTGGGAGTTTCGAGACGCCGCCCACCCACGACGTTGACCTCCGAGATCTCGAGATCGTCGTCGTCGTCGTCATCATCGTCGTCGTACGCAGCATGTACAGATGTGCCATTCGACTTGTGTGATTTTGCGTCGCCATTGCTCTGCCGCCACTTGCCAGTAGGCTCGATGGTGACCTGCTCAAGGCTGGAGGACGTGTTTTGCAAGATGTCTTTCACATACCTGTAGCGGTAATCAGCGACAGGGTTGCTGATGGATTTCAAAGTCACTTACTCATCAATGGCTAATTGATCGAATGGAGTGGATCTGTTGCAAATCGGACATAGCCACTGGGGTCCTTGCTCCTGGAGCTGGAGATATGAAGTAGCATCGAAACATTGGATGTGCTTGCATGCCTTGCCACGGCATGGGTACGTTAATCGCATGTACGACAGAGGGCACTTGAGAGATAGGACTTGTGACGTAGCAACGACGTCGGGATCCTGTGCTTTCCGATTCACTGGTAGGTATTAGCCTGCGTCGATGATTATACGGAGCCGAGACGTACGATCTGCAATCACTGCCTCTTTGGGAATTCTGGAGCGCGTCCTAATCTTCTGCACAAGCTCGGTGATCGGCGTCGTCTGGCACACAGCCACAACGAGATAGAATTTCTGCAGCTGGTCAGTATGCGTGATGTACTGCAACATGCAGCTGGGTGATTCCAACTTGCCTTCGTGGTCAGCGCATAAGTGAACTCGATGGTATTCGAATACGCTGACCTGAGGCGCAACGCGTTTGTGATGTCGACTGGTCTAGTAGAGCCAGGCTTGCCCTTCAATCCACGCAGGTTCGCCTTCATATCGCCTCCGTTCACCTTGAGTTCAGACTGATGAGGAAAGGTGATCTCCTGTGTACCGGTGCAGTCTCCAGCACAGAACACCATGACGCGATACGACTTGTCTTCAATGCACTTCTGAAGCGCACTGTTATCATTGAGCCGCAGCGGGATGTTGACCGAGTTTCGGTGTTGAGACATTGCTGCGAACGAGTTAGTTTGTGGTCTAGGAAGCGGCACAGCTGGTTATTTCTTACTGTCACAAACCCGCACATCTCCAATAGTGGTTTCAACCCGGTAGAAAGGGCTCGGCACGAAAGTGAGGGAGGTGGTTTGTGCCATTCCATAGCGGTGACCGTTGGCGGTCGTCAATGGATACTCTCGTGGTGCCTGTATACTAGGACTGCTTTTTGGCATTTGGGGGTATTGATTAGAGTAATGAAGAAGTGTGCTTGAGGGTGTGGAAAGTCCGTACGGCTGGCCGGATGAAGGTGGCTGGGATGGTGCGCTGCGATTTGCGATGGTCTGTTCGATGCTTGACCGGATGTGCTGAAACCGAACTGGATCGTTCGCCTTGATAGATTCCTGGATATCTGGGCATGGGAAGGACAATGTTAGTGGTTGAAACGATGGTAGCATTGCATTGACGGGAGGTCTAGGCTGGACTCACGATTCACAATGCGCTGTTGCATATCTGCCTTGACACCGGTGCTCTTGAGGCCGTTGAGCTGGCAGACTGCGCTGAGATGGCGATTAAGAATCGGTCCGGTGATCTTGCGAATCAACTGATCGGAGTCGCGCCGCGGGATGGCGGCTCCAACGGAAGGTGCCGAGTTCATAGCGTGGCTGCCTGAAGCGACCGTAGAGGATGCGACCTGTTGCGCGGTTCGAAGGGATGACCGGGAGCTCTTGTTTTGATGTAGAAAGCGTGTCAGCTATAGTCCTTCCAGAACAGCATCTCGGTTCGGCATATATTTGGTTTCAGTAGTGGGAAGTCAGTGGCACGTATGCCTGACTGTCGTGTGCTCGAGGGGCACTCGGCACCCACATCAAAGATGGGCTCGTTCGCAGTATGACGTCGGGACTGTGCGATCGGAGATGAATTCTCTGGTCCTGAGGATCTGGTGAAGCAATATCGTTTGGTTTGGCGCTGTCGTGAACGGAGGAAAGCGTGCTTCTCAAGCGTGAATGTGCCAGAGCCTGGTTTCGATGATGCCGACGTTGAGGGTTTGGGTTGGGCCCCGAAGATCCCCGGGATGCTTCGGACCAGGAAGGGAACGGCTGGAAGCAGGAAAAGTGTATACGGCGTCCTGAAAAGCGTCAAAGACTATCGTAAACCCCCACAATGATGCGCAGTGGCTCTATTGCTTCAACCGGTGCTATATCATCACGACTTGAAGTCGCTTTGGTCGCCGGCAGGTGAACTAGGCAGGTGGTGCAGGGAGGCAGAACGCGCGCATTATTTTGTGCACGGTTGGGTGGGAGGATACCAGTGTAGTGCAGTGTTCCATCGCTCACATACCCGTCCCGACCACACTGGAATCGCGTGTAACGGATCCAGTAGGCTACGATGCACTACTGGTATGAAACTGATGTTGCTGACTGACAGCGGCCGTCTGCACTTGCAAAGGAGTAGGTGATGGACAGATTGCTTTCTGGGGCCACTCTCCTCTGTGCCCGGCTCAACTACTCTAAATATATATCTACACATATGTCAAACCTGGGCGCGATTATGTTGGTGAGATCCGGATGTACCGCGCACCTCGTGCCAAGCCACCCGTTACCAGCCACACCAGTCTCTTGGTGGTAGCAACTTTGCCCCACTGGCAACGGAACCTAGGGACCCTGAAAGTGCTCCGTAGCGAACATTTTTGCACTAAATGCGCATCTAGAACGGAAGGCTCTTTCTTTTCCCAGCCAGTCTTTGCCCCACTGAATTTATCTCATCAACTTTTTGTTTGATAGCAATCTGGAGGCACCTTGTCAACCTACGAAAAGTACCATACCAATCTTCACAATGGCGAAAAGCTCGAGATCAAGCGCCAGCAAGAACAATGCTCATCGCAGGGCCATGAACATCAAT
>WNLN01000355.1:0-30462 GCA_021347865.1 Sarocladiaceae sp. CBMAI 1973
ACGCACTGTGTGGCGTCGCAGAGGACTTGCCATTGCCGAAAAAGAGGCCATTGTATACCGGGCGTATCATTGTGGCAAGGACAAGCTTGAATTGTTAGCCATGTGAGGTGGCAGGGTACTTTGTCTTGTTCGGCCGTCCTTAGCCATGGCAAAAGATGATGAGGAACTAAGCTCATTCCCTCAACTGTAGCGGATTTGAAGGTCGGATACGAAGGTTATGTGACCAGCGGAAGACTTTGATGGAATGTGAAGCCTGTATGATACCCGGAGAACTATGGCTAGTCTGGACTGTCCGGCGGACGGAGCATCACAGATACGTAGTACGAGGTCGAAGTGCTTTCCAATGCCGAGATCATGAGTCCAGACCGGATGACCTGGGGTTCATGGATCTCCCAGTGCGCGGTTCCCTGCACCCCGGTCAGCACGGGTCGTTGTGAAGACCCAACCTGGGCATCCCGGAAAACACCCCCTCTGGACCCAGTGTTACATCGAAGAGCGGAAGGGCTTGCGCGCGTAATGAGATCAATGAACCACACTTTCCAGCTTCTGGGTCCGCTCGCGTGCTTGCCTGGGTCCGCCCAAGGTTGGCTGTTCACAAGGTAACATTGCATATTGAGTTTTGAGGCTGGTCCTAGACAAGATGGAAAGTGGCGTCAACGGCCGCAGCCTTGTCTTTTCCCTTAATCTTAAGTGACAATCAAGTCGTATTCGCGCAATGCAAGAGGTTTCGGTCGATTCGAAGCTTGGCTGGGGAGTTTGGTCGATCTCAAACACTTCGCGTTGGAGGACAAGAGAACAGAGGCCGCCCAGCTGTCAAATCGTCTCCACACCCTGACACAATGTCTCCCTCAGTCTTTGCACGAACTGTTCCGTGATCCGCATTTGACGTAAGCGGGTACAGACCTCTCCTCCAAGACTGCAAGGTGTGCGTACACACATGCATCCGAGGCTCGCCAAGGCCAAGGTTGCACGAAGTCTTCGGTTGTGTATATCAAACCGTCCGATCTTGGGACCTTTCCGCTTTAGTGATGGTAAGATTAGCCAGGCACATCACTAGAGCAGCCTGCATATTATAGCGACCATAGTTATGCCGCCGAAGCGACTCGTCCCCGAAAAAAACCTCCGCTTGACTGGGTTCGGATGTCAGCAGTGAGGCTAACAGGGGGTTTTAATGGAAGTTGTTGATGATCATTCACGAGAGTTTTCTCACCTGGATCCGAAGCAGTCGTCCCCACGCCAAAATGTGGGATGTCGAGATGTCACTCACATTAGTGGGTTCGCCCGCCGTCGGAATCACCTCCTGCTGTCAAACCTTGTTCTCGATGGTCGTAAAAGATTGACTGGACAAGCAAGGCCACGGCGTTGTAGGCGGTGGGACTGCCATGATGTGGTCCCGCCGTATTGGGCATGCGTCGCATTCACCGAGTTGTTGGATTCCAGGTTGTCTCGAGAGATTCGATATTGTCCCCCACCATGTCGTCAGACTGGGCTCACTCACTGGAGTATGGCATGGCAAGTCGGTGCCGGCTCAGCAAGTCGCAAAAGTTCTCTCTCTCGTGAAAGACAAGTCTGCCTACACGTCAGACGGTGGGTATTCGTTACTGAAGTCACATGCCAAGTCGAGTAGGCCTGATGGAGGAAACTGCGGGTTGACCATCCTGCGATGGCATGTGGCGGCCCTGACCTTGTCGCTGCAGCTTGTTCACGACTGCGCTGTGCTTTTCGCGGGGTGCATTGAGCAGTAAAATGGATTTGAGGATAGGAGATGACATCAATGTCGCATTTGCAATCTGCACGTATTACAGGTTCGGTTTAGTGACGCGTTGACTCGCGCACATAATTTGTGCGGGTGACATGTTACTGCCACGGTATCCCTGCCTGTGAAGAGCAGCCTTGACAAGGCTCGGCCGACACGGCTGTGGGGCATTGTATCACCGTGCCTTGCCCTTACGAACGTGCAATTTGGTCGCGTCGGTGCTTCGACTTGTTCAATGGGGAGGCCACCGATTGCTCATCATTACGAGTTGGGGGTCTTACTCGTGAGAAGACTCCCGGGGACTTAAGATGCTTATAAAAGCACGACCAGAGGAAAAAAGACGGCCTGATGCAGTCTGCGAATTACTTTCGCTACTGGCTGTTGTGGTGCAGGACTTTGCGAAGCTAACATGAGCTCCGTGAAACTCTCGTAGATCTATATCGGCTTATTTCAGTGGTCTTCGAAAAGGTTGAGAGCGGCCCTCCGCGCAACGTGGCCGTGAAAGGGTATCCCTGTGTCCAGCAAGATGCCTGTCATATATCCTTGTCCATTTGCGCAGCGGCTTGCCATTCCTGGACCAGAGAAGCTTCGATTCGTTAGTAGCTCGCATTCTGGCTGTGATCTACGTAATTTCCCCGATCACTTGATCCGGTTCAAAGTATGTCTGCAATTGTCACCGCAACCTTTTGTCGAAGAACGACATCCATTGCTCCTCAGTGGAAGCGGCGCTCGCTGGTGGTCAGTGCTGGCGATGTGTAAACTTCAAAGAGGTTGTCGCCGCGAGACCAGGATTGCGAACAGGGAGTGGCCAGTTCTTCAGACTCAGCGAGTTCTTATTCGGCTTACAGACGCATGGCTGGAAACACCGCCGTCCTTCGTCACGATGCAGCTTGGGCAAAAGGTGTAAGCACTGGCAGCTTTAGGCCTTTTTGCGAATGACCCAGTGAATGGCTAATGGGAAGCCAATCTCCGACTGGCTCGAAAAGCTCCGGGTAGTTTGGGATAGACGATCATCGGGGATTTGAACTGGGAGCCAATGGATGGAAGTTGAGGGTGCGCATCGCTAGTGTGGGGGTGTGCCAGAGCAGCAAAAAGTGATGATGGTGGTGGCCCAGGAAAGCTTGACGAGAGGGCTGTATCGTATCTGGCGAAGGCTGTGACACAAGCACTCCAACGATCTGTCTCAAGTCACATGGGAGCGGATATATGATGGAAGCCTATTCAAAATCTGATGGCGTTCGGCCTGAGTCGGGCCCGGGGAATTAGTAGTGGGAGACGAGCGCGGGCGCAACGCAACTAACTGCCCCCAAAATCGCAAGTACATGCCGGAGGTACCTGCCTCGCGGTATCCACTTGCCCGTTTACCGCAACGGCTGCCAGGGTGCGGCTGCATCGCGCCTTCCCGTTCTGCTGCAGCCGTCCGTCCAGCAGGAGCGGCCGTTGCAATCAACTGCCAGAAGCGTAGGCGTAGCTGCACAATCGCAATATGCACGGTCGCTGCAGGAGCAATGAGTCTGCAGCTTCCACAGATCTGCAGACAAACTCCACATGTTTGGATGCTTCGCAAGTACAACATAACAAGCTTCCTTTTGATACGTCGAGTCCATCACAGAAGGCAACAGTGGGCAGATCAAGTCACGAGTGTGAAGCCTGCCCGAAGCCTGTCCTCCATCCATCTCCCGAAAGCCACTTCTGTATGTCACTTGGGTCAAAGTTGCGGCCGTAGGAAAACCAGTAAACAGTCAGCTACTTACTAGTAGCTACTTGCCGCCCATCAGCGTACCAGTTCAGAAGCGCCGACGCCATTTTGCTGGTTTCCCATCCACTTGGATCGTGCGTCGGATTTGCCAGTGTCGAGGGCGAGCTAACGCACGCTACAACCAACTATCCGACAACCCAGGCCCGGCAGCATGGGATTCGAATTGAATGGAGGAGTTGGGTTGGAGGAGCGGAGCCAACGTTGCCCTCCGCGTTCCCATCCGCGTTACCGCCTGCAGTCTTCACCAACCACGCATTCGCTCAAGCACCCACCTTCATTCAGCCGGCTCCACGTTGCACGCACTGTCTACTCACTTCGTACCGCGCCACGATTCAAGCATCCTCGAACCGTCCGCTCCAAGCTTGTATCAAGCGTTCCTAAGTGCGTCTGATGGTGGCCCTCGACTATTATGGCTCTCCGTGCTAGCTAGCGCATTGACGCCTCACCTCACACGTTGCGCCTCATTGACTTTGACAGAGGCGCCTCCTTGCTGCGGCCTTAACAGCATCGGCCAACTTATCGCTAAAATGAACTGCCCGTCATGATGTTCGTCCAACCGCCGTCAGCCACAACACCCACTCATTTGGCAGCCATGTGTGAACTCACCTAGCACTGACACAGGCCGCCACCAGCATGGTTCCTCCAATCGAATGCCTACTTGGTCACCATGAGCCACACAGCTTTGATTGTGGGCTGCAGCGATCCCACCAGGAGCTGTTGCCGAGATACCCTTGTCCATTTGAATAAGTATCTCCCTCGGCGACCCATGTTACCCATTCATTCATCGACCCATTGTGCACGGCCTGCAGTGCCGCGTGGAAGACCAACGGGCAACCTCGCAGACCCCTGGTTGCTTGGATTGCGCAGGGTATTGCACACTTGGTCTGATTCCCACTGGACAAAGCCGGCAACTGACAAGGACCGCCCGAACTTGATCTGATCGCCATGGATGCAGGCCAAAGCAAAAGAAAAGAAAAAAGGTTCAAGCCCACGCAAGCCCCTTTGCCACGAGCAAGTCCACGGGGCAGTTCTCCACCACCGCAAATTGGGAAAGGTGTCGACACCAGAACAGCACGCGGCCTGACCAGGATCAACTAGACGGATAGCGCCAGTCCCATGTCCCGCAGGAGACGGCCTCAACGTCCGGCGCACGCGCTGCAACGCCTTAGCACATCCTTTCATTCAACCCCAAATGCCTAGTTTCTTTCGAGTCTCATCCAGACTGTCGATCAACGGAATCCGCAACATCCACAATTCGTGGCCTTTACCAAGGAGTTGGCACGGCCTCCGGATGAACCACAGCCTATGCTGGAAGTGCGCATGACGAAGCCGCCTTGCTGGTCTTTGCCTGTGACTGTGACATTTGCCCTTGGCTTCCGCCGACTCGGCATCTGGTCGAATCTCATCTCCGTGACCTCGTTCCCTCCTCTCGCTACTCGCGCCTCGCTCCCCCACTCGGCGCTAGACAGCAAGAAAGCAAGGGAAAGTTGAGGACAAGCTTCTTGTGGCTGGCCAACTTCTGCCTTCCTCTTTTCATCTCTGCCTTTGCTGATCACCTGTCACGTGTTGCAAAGATGGGATTTGACTTTTCGAGGAATAGTCGAACCACCTATTTGGGACCGTGGCATGACGAGGTAGCGTCGTGGACAGCTCTGATGCACACCCTCCCACATCTCGACATGCATCCCACGCCCCTCCTAAAGCATCACATTTCAGCACCACCTCTGTATCGTCACTCTGCTCCACTCTTAGCCTCCTGCCATGCTCTGCTGCTGGCCATCCCATCTTTGCCCTCCCCTGTACAGACCCCTGCTCCGTCCCGTCCATGTCCTTTGGCAATGATCTTAGTTGATGCGCCTTCTCCCCAGCCAATCTACCTCCCGTCGCCGCCTAACTGTCTGCGCTCTACTCTCGCGGCGGCGTTCTGTTAGTACACTGTCGGCGTCCTGTCTCTGATGGTCTCCTGTCGTGACCGATAGGGCACAGGTGCCCAGTCACTTACACACCACACGCTGCTCTTGCTGCCGCACCCCCTCCTGCTCCAAAAGCTGAACAACTCGAAACGGCCTCGGCCAGTCCCTTGAATATGTCCCTATGTAATACATGTTTGCCCCCAAGCTATCTTGTCTGTCTTCACCCTGAAGTCTCCATAAGCACGACTCGGTCCACATACACCCCCAATTGCATCGGGATCCCCTGCAGCAGGTCAACTTATTACAGCTCCATGTCCGCGGGGTACGCTCATTATGGGACGAACAGGGGATCGTAATGGCATAAGCTTCTACCCTTGATCAATCTACAAGCTCCGAACCGAGAGGGGTGGCTCTCTATCCAGTTCCTTGCTCCATCACCCACACTGGGCCACCCTGGCTTGCATCTTCAATTGCGCACCCTAGTCCCAAAGACCTGTCGCACAAAAACCGACCCTCAGCCACTGATCTATCGTTCATCACGACGTTGGGACTTCACCTCGTCTTCATTCACTCATGTCAGATGTCGTCTTGACTCTTGGACAAGGAACGCCTCGAATTGCTGCCTAGGTCTGGATAGCCGCGAGACTCCGACTGCCCCTTCGCGCCTTCTTACATACGGCACTGCATATTGTATTACGATACGACGATCCAAGATCCTTGTTGGTACACGCATCTTTGTGCAGCATCTTGTCCCACGCCGGCTGCCTTCGCTTGTTCCACTTCGGTCTCTCAGCTTCATGGCGAACGGCACACCATACTCTGGTCCCTTTCGGTCAGCGACCTGTGTGAAGTTGCCCGTCAACTCCGAATTTCCATCACTCGAAACCATTGCGGCTCTCGCCAAGTACAGCAAAACCGTTTGACTTCGGAGCGCAGACATTTACGCCGCGTGAAACTTCGTGTGGGCAGACTCGACGGCTCAGCCTTGAACAGGCTATTTACTGCATATCATTGCAGGAGACGGGTTTACGTCTATCGAGGGGAAACAGTTGGATGACCCATAGGCAGGCATCTTGTCTCGAGGTACATGGTCTTTGTCTTGACTACCTGCAGCGGACCGGACGCGAGCAAGCGGTAGAGATTGCAGGTCTGGCTCATCGACATCTACCGTCGCGGTCTCCATGCTACTCTCACAACCTGTAGTGGGTGATCAACGATTTGGTTTTGGAAAGGGCAGTGACAGCTGCAGCCTGGGCCCGTGCGGCTACGTATCAGAGAGGACACGGTACAGGAAGGAGCCGGAGAAAGCCGCATGCTTCGAGGCCTATCCATCTCCTCCCATGTCCGGTTCTCAGCCTCCTACCTCGGCAGGAGCCCCAGCAGCCAACGATCCAAGGCATCGCAGGGCGATTCAACCCCCAACTACTTCTCACGATGCGACTCGCGGTATTGTCCTCCCACAGATGGCGAGTGAATTTCGAGGCCCTGCGGTAGCCCCGAGGCCCGTTCCTCAAGTCTATCGACCAGAACCTCCAGCCGGGACCCCGTATGCCTTCCAGCCCCCAGAGCCTGCTTCAGCTCGCCCTCTATCATATCCACAAACCCATGACCAGGCTATGCAGCAGCATCATTACATGAATTCGGGTTCCGCAAGCGGTTCCGTTGCCTATCCGGTGACCGCCCGACCTCAGACAATGGAGCATCCACCATACACCTCTCCCAAGGCACAAAGAAAGACTAAAGGGCATGTCGCATCAGCTTGCGTGCCATGTAAAAAGGCTCACCTCAGGTAGGTCCGTTGGATTGATCTTCGAGCTGCAGCAGCTAACCCGTTCTAGATGCGACTGTACGTATCTGACTCTTATTTCTTCTTAATCCGCATTCCCCACTACCAGCCTTTCAAAAGCAATGTGGTATTTCAAATGATGGACTTCCTCAGATGGGCATGACTGGCAAAGCCAATAGATGGCGGAACCTACGCAAGTGCGTGTCTGATCAAGGGGGGCACGAACATGCAATCTACGCCCTCCCTCCTTCGCCAGCAAGAATCGTACCTCGTTCCTTTGAGCACGCTCTGGCCATGTTCATTTGAATCAATCCCAACTTTTGCAGCAGAGACAACACTTGCTAACGAAACGCAGCACAACGCCCTTGTTCTCGATGTATAGCCAATGGCAAAGAAGACGCATGTATAGATGTCCAACACAAGAAGCGCGGCAGGCCAAGGCTCCGAGACGATCGCGACGCCCGGTACGATCCTTCAAGGCTTCCATTGCCACAAGATGGCACACGACGACCATTACAGGTATATCCAGCCGCAGGCTCGGGTGTTTCAGGGTACGAGGATCCTCTTCGCCGAGCTCACAACTACCGCGTTCTAAAATCTCAACCAAGCGAAAGCGTAGGACCACGCTACCTGGACAGGGCTTCAGCAGCAGATGCAAATATCTATACACCCCCTCTCTCAATAGCGACTCGACCACCAGAGCCCGCTCTGTATCTCACGCTAGATCTGGACATCGTGAAGGCCTCAACGACTTTTGTGGACGTCATCGGATCGCCAGATGTCACCGGTCGCAAGCTGATTGATATTGTCGGAGCCAATGATCGCGAGAGAGTGATGGCAATACGAGCAGAGATCCAGGACGAACAAAGGAGAGAGCAGCCGAATTATCTGCCTCCAATTTTAGATCGAGGTCACCAGATCATCCAGGGTCTTGGCTTGGGATCAGAGGATCTCGCCCGCTACAAGCTCGAGCATCAAGAATATTGGCACTTTCTTGGTGCAGACGGCCATGCAAGACCATGTCCAGTGAAGCTAGGACTCGCCAGAGAGGGTTCTTTCTTCTTCATCGCAGCAGTTCTGAGCTCCCCATCGCGGTATCCCTATCCATCCCCATCCCCTCATTCTCGAGATGGGTCATCGTTGTATCATGGCACCCCAAGGACACCCCAGTCGGCTTACACGCAGCATACGCCCGTGTCAGCTACATTTGATCTCGGCCGCAACATGCTGGGCGAGGCGCCTCTACCGCCTCGCCCATCCGGCCCTCCGTCGGCTCAATTGTTGAGCCATAGTCCAGGACTCAGCAGCGGGGGCCCCTCCTACTCACCAACGCCAACAAGGCAAGATTTTCCTGGCCCGTCGCCAACCTATGCTATACCCAGAAGTAATCCTCTGCCTCCGGCTCGAGCTGTCGGGCCACCTTCTTATCAGTTGCCACCGATCCGACCTCAGACCGAATCGGGAAGCCAGCCACTCCTATCAGAACCATCGCAGCAACGAGACGAGCGGCAGCGGGACGAGAGGTCAAGTCGAGTAGATATTGGGGGCTTGATCGAAAGACCGGAAGCCTCAAGCGGGCCACGATAGTATCGAGGCTTGCGGGCTCCGCGCCTTCGAATATGACTTCAGATCTTGTTACAGTTGCCCTCCAAAGCCTTGGGAGACAGGGAGTGACTCTTGCCTGGGTGATCACAGGCCATGTATGATATATTAGCGGAAGACTTTGTGTTGAGCCATTGCATATGCTTAAGTAGGGCCGAACATGCTGGCTTGCTGTTCTTGTACAGACAAGCGTATGAAAGCATATTGACATGGAATCTTAAGCTACGGTGTTTGGAGCTGATCAAAGCATTTATTACGGATTCTTTTCTTCAACTTTTGGCCGTGGTTGGTACTGTAGTCTTGACAATAACTCGAGCACCGTGATGTGGAAAGCGTCAGGATTCCCGTTAGGCACACGTCTACGTCGTATCGGGCCTGGGTTTAGAGAGAGTAGAACAAGAACACGAAGACATTGCCCGCACATGGCCACGGGCCTGGATACGTTTCAAACAAATTCAATAAGATCATGATAGCCCCTCAATCACCATGATTCGGTAGATCGAGAGCGACTTCTGTAACTATCTCTAACGCGACCGTGCTATAGGCGTATCTCGATTGACAACATCTCCACCGCCCTACAAAAAGTGACACGACACCTCCACTAGATCTAGCCTCAAGATCGTCTGCTCTGTCCGTAGCCTTGTCGACTTGAATTATCACCCCTCTGTAGTTGAGAAGTAGACGATGAAGAGCCCGAAGCCTCAGGACGAGCTGATCCTTGCGCTTCGGAACGACCTGCGCCGGCACCGTAGGTGCCATTCGTCGCTCTGTAAGACCCTCCGGAGGTCCCGTTCGTCTGCCCTTCTCTTTCTCTCCTGTCCATGTCTGCGATGACACGGATCCTGCGGGCTTCTTGAGCCTCGGTGTTCATCGTGTCCAGCTCTTCAGCCATGGACGGGTACTGGCTCTTGTTCTGAGTTCTCGAGAAGCCCTGTGGGGGTGCAAATTGGCAGTGGCTGGTGAGAAGTTCATCTCCCGTACGGTTGCCGTTGCGGTCAACCTCGAGGAGGGCAGCATACTGTCCGTGGTAGTTTGCTGCCATGGCGGCTTGATGAAGACGACTTCTGGTCAAGACCGTGGGTACTTGGCGTTGCGAGTCTTTGGGACTTGAAGGACTGGCTGTGAGGTCAGTGACCGAGGACAGACAAAGTGGAATGCAGGTTGTAAAAGCAACCTGTCACCTGAGGGAGGTGATGTGGGGGATTGCGGGCACACTCACGGCAGGACTTTGGTAGAGGTTTGGGATGAGTCTGAGAAGGATTCGAGCGAGAGCCTGGGGCGGTCGCTATTTATCATCAAAGTTGGGAAGCAAAATATATCAGGCTGGACCTGAAGGACTGGTGATGCTGACGAGGAGTCTTCGAGCTTGGTATGAGTTATAAGGCCAAGCCAGACCATGCCTCCTGGTGGGCGCAGGCCGGTTTTTTTATACTTCAGACAGAGCATGATGTCCAAGCAGGTCCCAAATGGAAAAAGCGCACAATTGTAGGAAGCGGTTTGGGCTATGATCTGGACTAGAAGCGGAATGGCAAAGTTGCCGGATGGAAGGTGATGCGTGTAAGTGATTGGGAAACACCAGAGAGCCCCGAAAACGCCGCCGTAGGCCTCAGCATAAGACACATGCACATTAGTTGCACGAGGCGGTGCAGAGGGCTGCACGTTGAAGAGAGCAAAATGAGAAAAGACAAAAGGGAGAGAGGGCCAAAGTCTTGGGCTTTTTCACATGCAAAAGCGAGAAGTTACGGTATGAGCAGCCCAAAAAGGAGCAGGGGCGCTGGGGGCGGTAATCGAGGGGGTTGCGGTGAGTCGAGCTCGAGGCCCAGAGCCCAGAATGAGGTGGTGGTGAGACGAGACGAGACGAACTCTCCTACTTCGCCAGGCTGCAGCAAAACAAAGTCGAAGAATATACATGACAGCGCCAAAAAGTCAAACGCCACACGAAAACAATTATTGGGGAAAGACAAAATACAATACATCAGAGACCGGGTTTTTTCGTGTTTGAGCATCGCTTGTGAGCACGAATATATGCTCCGCGGCTGATTGGCGAGGTGCCTGCACTGCCCCTTCTCTGCCTGGACATGATGCAACGACCTGACTTCAGTCAAAGGGCAATTGGCGAGCTACGTCACATGAGTTTGAAACAGCCTTGATAAGTCGCTTGATCAATTACGTTTTCGACTCAAGGTTCGATAGTATCGAGGCTGCGCTGCCATTTGACCGATTGTCGGCTGATAATGCCAACCGATGCTGACAGGTTCTGCTGAATTGACTGTAACGGTCGTGTGCAGCTGATGGGGGCCGAAAGATGCATTGGTTCGGACGAGGGTTCGGATTGAGACAGTGACGATCCGAACAGCCACTGCTCTCGAAGAGGCCCAATCGCGCGAGTGAAATTCAGGATGATGTATCACGGCGCTTGCGTGAGAGTTCTGCCTGGATGAGTTCCTAGGCATCCATGAAACGGACTCGGGTTGGGACGGCAAGGCTGAACAACCGTAACTGTGTAGGAGTCGAGATGCAGAAAGCCCCAAGTCGGCAACGGCAGGGGTGCATGACGAGGTGCAGAGGCACCGGACCAAAGCTGAAGCCCCACCAGAGTGCAGTGTCTTGAGGCGCAATTGGGGCTGGGTTTGGCTGTGTCTGCGAAAGGCCAACGTCAATTTTGCACTGGCAAGGACGTTGTCGCGGGTCACACCCTTGACGGAGAATGCAAGGGGAGCGAGGATGAAGGTGTAGCGGATGGAGATGCAAGGTGACATAGCACTACCGAATGCGCTACAGGGTAGGCAAATTGGCCGAGTCGGGGCTACCTCTCGGAGCAAATGCGCAGACGGCAGAATCACGTGCTGTTGTACGACCACCATCACAGCCCAGTACGCCTCTACGAGAGAAAGTTGTTGGATGTTCCTACCAGACACTCATTTGCCATCGTCTTTTGCACTTCTACGGAGGCCTCTCACTGACCATTCACAAATAGATGCCAAGCTTGGCGGCTTCACAAGCGCATTCGAACCTCGACATGACGTGCATGAGCATGTGAGCAGGTGACCGCCCGCCTCACTTCAGGTCATTAACCAATATTCGCCTCACCGTGCACAGTTCAAAATGTCCAGTGAAAGCATGGAGATAGACACTCCTGGTGGCCAGAAACGGAAGGCCGAAGAGGACTTGAGCAGCCCTCGGCCACCCCGAAGAATCCGCGTATGTGACTCGACTTCACAGTTCCATCCATCCTCTTTCGGTCACTGCTTCACTTTCTGACACTATTCCAGGCCTTGGATCCAAGTGTTGTCAACAAGATTGCTGCAGGCGAGATCATTGTTGCACCAGTCCATGCCTTGAAGGAGCTCATCGAGAATGCCGTGGACGCGGGCTCAACTTCACTGGAGGTTGTGGTAAAAGATGGAGGCTTGAAGTCGCTGCAAATTACCGACAATGGCTGCGGTATCCAGGTAAGGTTTGATAGTCGCCTTGAGGATGTCCCGTACTGATCGTATCACGCCCAGAAAGATGATTTGCCCATTCTTTGCGAGAGGCACACCACCTCCAAGATCACCTCATTCGAGGACCTTGCATCCATAGCCACTTATGGCTTTCGAGGCGAGGCACTTGCCAGCATTAGTCATATTGCACACCTTTCTGTCACATCCAAGACCAAAGACTCTAATCTGGCATGGCGAGCACACTACCTTGATGGCAAGCTGGCACCACCCAAGCCTGGCCAGTCGGCTGAGCCGAAAGGAGTAGCTGGGCGACCAGGCACACAGATTCTCGTGGAAGACTTGTTTTTCAACATTCCCACGAGGCGGCGGGCTTTCCGGTCACCCTCTGATGAGTACAACAAGATCATCGACATGGTAGGCCGCTACGCTGTCCATTGTGATCATGTCGGCTTCACGTGCAAAAAGGCAGGTGAGGCGAGTAATACTCTCTCGGTGCAGGCGCAAGCGACTGTCATCGACAGGATCAGGCAAATTCATGGCAGCAGTGTGTCAAACGAGCTGATCAAGTTCTCGGCCTCCGATGATCGTTGGGGTTTCAAGGCGAGCGGCTACGTGACCAACGCCAATTACCACATCAAGAAGACAACATTTCTCTTGTTCATCAATCACCGCAGTGTGGAGTCTTCCAGTATCAAGAAAGCGCTTGAGCAGACCTACTCATCATACTTGCCGAAGGGAGGCCACCCATTCGTATATCTCAGCTTGGAAATCGACCCTGCAAGGGTCGATGTGAACGTGCACCCAACAAAACGCGAAGTGCACTTTCTGAATGAAGACGAGATCATCCAAGCAATATGTCAGCAAATTGAAACGCAGCTTGCTGCGGTGGATACCAGTCGCACTTTCAAGACGCAGACGTTGTTGCCCGGGGCGAAAGCGGTCGAAGTGCCGTCTACACCAAGCGTGGGTGATGCTTCGCCTTACGCGGACTCCGTGAGCAGGCGCGCAGCACCGAAAAATCCAGCGGACTTGATTCGAACAGACACTTCGGAGCGCAAAATCACAAGCATGTTCACTCGGACCGACACTCAAGTTACACAGTCACCTGGCGCGCGGAATGAGGAGCCCCTGTCCGCCCCGGAACAGATCGAATACGAGACCACAGATCGTGAGCCAGTGCTCTGCAGATTGAAAAGCGTCAAGGAGCTGCGATCAGAGGTCAGGACTGGTATGCACACCGAATTGACCGAGATCATTGCGTCACACACATTTGTTGGTATTGTGGATGAACGACGACGCTTGGCTGCCATACAAGGTGGCGTGAAGCTGTACCTGATCGACTACGGACACATGTGTGCCTCATACTTCTACCAACTAGGCTTGACCGACTTTGGAAACTTCGGTTCCATACAGTTCAAGCCGGCACTGGACCTAAAAGCCTGCTTCGAACTGCAGCTGAGGCGGAGCAAGAAGCGTTAGGTGCGTCAGATGACGAATTTGACATCGCGAAGGTCGTCGCACAAGTCTTGAAGCAGCTCATAGAAAGAAGGGAGATGTTGCTGGAGTATTTTTCACTTGAGATTACTCCTGCTGGCGAATTAGTGTCCATCCCTTTGCTCATCAAGGGTTACACGCCACCTCTGATCAAACTCCCCCGCTTCCTCCTACAGCTCGGGCCGAAAGTCATCTGGACGGAGGAGAAAGCCTGTTTTGACACATTTCTCAAGGAGCTCGCCTCATTCTACGTGCCGGAACAACTGCCCGTTGCGCCAGCACCAGGGGATGAGGCTGGTGCAGAAGATGATGCTGATGTCTCACCAGAGGTGAAGAAGAGGCGGCAGCATGTGCGGTGGGCGGTTGAGCACATCTTCTTTCCGGCGTTCAAGGCGAGGCTGGTCGCGACCAATTCGCTTATGGAGGGTGGCGTGTTGGAAGTCGCGAGTTTGAAGGGACTCTATAGGGTGTTCGAGCGATGCTGATCAACATTGTCTGGTCAGTTCACCTGGCGTTTGGTGTTCTTGGTACTATGGCAATCTGGGAATCGGGCACATGTCACAACAGGGTTGAAACTACGCACGCCAAATGGCATTGATAGAGAGCTTGCTTTGATCTTCGTACTTTTAATTCATCACCATCCTAAGGATGTCTCATGACTGATGCTTCTTCTTGTATCCAAGGAATCTGCTCAGATTCAAGATGGCTTCGTCTGCTCTTGCCCTCAACTCCGGCTGTGCTCGCTTGTCGATAGTCTTCAACATCGCCTTTGCCTTCGGTACTGAGTCTTCGAGGTGCTTGAGGAACCCGTGCTGCCAGAACACTTCCTTATCGTAAGGGTACTCCTCGTCGCCGTAGATGTCATAGAGCTGGTTGAGCGCCTCGACGGCGTCTGCTGCCGGGGTATCTGGGAGGGATGCGACGGCTGTGATGAGGAATGTGCCAATCTCACGGTTGAGGTCTGTAGGAGCGGGGTGAAGGGCGAGTTGACCGAGGACACCAACGCACTTGACACCAAGGGCCTGGAAAGGATCACTGGGCTCATCAGGGTTGTCTGCCTCGGTACTGTTGCTGTTCTTGGTGGCTTGGTACAGCGCAATGAAACGCCTGTGCTCGCCGGGCTTGAGCGGTGCGTCTGACCCGTGGAGTGTCCTTGCAACAGCCCATGCGAGGGAAGTGACGTGTGTGGCCAGAGCCAGATCTGCCGTGTCAGAGGCTAGAATGGGAGAGATGACGCGCTCCCAGATGGCGGTTGCGACCGGAGACCAGGCGGCTTGGATGGGTTGGTTGTGAGGGTCGGAGAAGTCGATGAGTGAAACGGACCAGGCGATGTTGCCGAGGGCGGATAAGGCGAGTGATTGGAGGTGGAGAGAAGGGGTGTCTGTTGGGGCGAGGGTGGTGACGCGGATGAGCTGTTCGAGAGCGCCGTTGGAGATGAGAGACTTGAGAGTTGGGAGGTTGTCCAGTGCGCCCATGCTGTCCTCTGGATCATCGGCACCAGTGACCATATCCATGTCGGCTGCGATCTCGTCATCGTCCATTTCATCGTCGTCTTCTTCATCATCGCCATCAACGTCTGACGTAGGGTTGCCTTCGGCATCGTCAACTTCCATCTCCTCATCCTCGTCCTCTTCGTCCTTGATGTGACCATTGGCCTTTTTCGATTGCCGTTGCGGTTTGGCCGATGGCTTCTCCTCTTTGACAGCGCCGGATGTAAGGGTTGTGCCTATCAAGGCGAGAGTCTCGATTGCTTGCTGTTGGCACACGATAGGGTCTTCAAAGGTTCCCGAGGCAGCGGTCTCTGGGTTGCTCTCCTTGGCCTGGGTGAGCGTTTTGGCAAGACAGGGAATAAGGAGCGCATCCTCGAATGCCGATATGTCTTCATCCGAGTCCTCCAGAGCGACAGAAATGTTGTGCAAAACTCCGCATGAGAGCACAGCCTTGCCATCGACGCCATCCTTGAGGCTCAACAGCTTCTTGAAGCAGTCTGACTTTGTGACAGCCTTTGCGAGCTGAGCGTTGTCCTCGACGAGAATCAAAAGACCGTTCAAGGCGTCCGCAGGTAGAAGGACTGATGAAGTTTCGTCTGCGGGACCATCTCGGTTGATGAGGTAGAAGATCATGGAGATAATTGTGGAGTTGTGTGAGATGGCCTCGAGAATCTCGTCTTGAGCTTCGGCAAGAGCTGTGATGAGAGATATCAAGGACGATGCGATCCCGAGGATGACTTCTTTCTCTGCTGCGTGTGTCTTGGAGGGTTGCGCATCGAATGCTTGCAGCTTCTCCATGACCTGAGTGAGAGCATCATGTTAGTCAAGTCCCAACTTCGACAGGAGATAAAACGCAAACACTTACAGTCTTGGAAGCGAATTCAATGGCCGTGAGAACATCTTGTCTGTACAAGTGAATGCAAAAGTCCGCCTCCTCTTCCTGCGCCAGAACCTGCAAGATGCCCCATCCCGCAGCCCTGCTCTCAAGCGCTGCATCAGTGAGCGTCTGGGTCAGAATAATGTGAACAATCTGCTCCCTGAGCAGCAACTTGCGACATCTTTCATCGCCGATGATGTTGGAGACAGCAGCAGCGGCAGCAGATCTTGACTTGGGATCTGCGCTCTGCAAATCAGCCAGGACGGGAAGAACTTTGGAGGTGCGCAAGGCGGCGAGCTCAGGGTCTGATGGTGGCTTGACGGATTTTGCGATGGGATCTTTGCGGCGTGCAGCCCTGTTTCGGCGGGACTTTGCCATGGCGAATGAATGAAAGTTGGGATCGCTGAATTACGAGAGACCTTGGAAACTTTGAATCGAGGTTGAATCAAATTTGATGTGGCAAAAATTGAGTGACGATACTGGATTTTGAAGTTTTACAGGTTGACTCGACAAGTTTTGAGGTGGGCCACATTTTCACGGCGTCGGGTTAGGGTTATCGATGCCTTGAACAAGACGTGAATGCCACTTTCGCGTGTCATAAGTTTCCCAAGATTGGTACAATGAAACATCAGTGCCCTAGGATGATCATAAATCTGGGCTCGCTCCATCAAATATATGGGGACTAAACATCGTGCATTGCCGGGTATCGAGACTCGCAAATACGAGAGCCTGATAGTAGGTTGGGCGCTGGAACCTTGACAGGAACCAAGTCAAGTAAGACTGAGAGGGCTGGCATTCAGACGCAGAATGATAGGTCTTCGACCTGTGGTCGGTTCGTGTCTCTAATGACAATATCGGATGTCAAAGACGGACTCACCCTACTAAACCAAGCTCTAGACGCATGGCTATGCTTACCCTTTGTTCATCAGCCTCCGAGTATGTTATCGAGTTGAGACTTCACTTAAGTCGCGGGCCATGGGATCCATGACGGAATTTCCTATCGGACATAGGAATACCAATCTCTAAGCCCGAATAGAAAGGGTGACGTTGCCGTGGCCGTGCATATCCTTGGCGACTTTCGTGCTGCTTGTACTGCATACCAGATTCATGCTGACATAGCTCTCGACAGTATTTCGCGGATGCCGGTAAATGCCACATGGGACCAAAGGAGACTTTTCGCGTCAGCGGCCTCGGTCATCATTGCGATCTTTTTCTGAGGTGATGATTGGCTGGGCCACGTCGACAAGGTGATCTTCAATCGATGGGGAATATCACGCACGCGCTATTGGCCGGACTTAGACGGGATGATGTCCTTTTCTGGATTGATATGTGCGCCGAGTGCTGCTTAACCCCGTTGCTGAGATCGTCGTCGCTCCTGGCCGCGATCTACAAGTCTTAGTTGTAAGCTTATGCCCACCCTGCGCGGGAAAGTCCTGTTTGGGGTAGCAATTAGTAGCGATACCATGTGCTCCTAAGTGCACGATTGGAACCTATTGCTGAACTCGGCAGAACGGATTGCTGGTTTGTATAAGTAGAGAACGTGGTCTCCTCGGCTGCGATGTTGCTGGTTACGGGTGGTGCTATAGCTCATTCCGATCAATTTCGAAAATATGAGACTCACGAATCTACTTGCGCTGTCTGCATCAGCACTCGCTGCGGCGACAGCCAAACCACGAGCCACTCCTAGTGATGAGTACGAGTTCGTTGTCGTAGGCTCTGGCGCCGGCGGAGGCATGTTGGCGTAAGTTGACCCTCGATGAGGATGCCGTGGTAGCAACCCGGGCTGACAATCGCCCAACGATACAGCGCAAGCCTCGCCCGAAAAGGCCACTCCGTGTTTCTCATGGAAGCTGGCGACGATCATGGCGATGATCTGCAGCAGCAGATCCCTATTGCGTAAGTCCACTCGTTCAATTGCATGGCTCGATCGCGGGCTGCTGTTCCGTTCCGTAGAGATCACCAAGAACCAGCTCTGACACATTCGACATGCTACAGGAGCTTCCAAGCAGCTGAGGGGCCGGGCGCGTGGCTCTTCTGGGTCGAACATTACCAAGACAGAGAGCAGGCACTCCGAGATTCGAAGTATGTGTACCTGCAGACCAATGGCTCGCTTTACGTTGGTCTTGATCCGCCCGACGGTGCTCTTCCGTAAGACCTGTCCTCTACCCTCTATGCTGAGTATGCCTACTGATCATGCCAGTCTGGGTATTGCGTACCCACGTGGTGGTAGTGTAGGAGGGAGCACAAGTGTCAACGCCATGAACATCGGGCCACCACCGGACGAGGAGGTATGTAGGCTCTGTCGTGCACTACATCTCGCTGGCTGACGTGTGAGACTGCTGAAAGTGGGACTTCATCGCCGAATTGACAGGAGACGATTCTTTCTCCGCGGAAGCTATGCGCGAGTACTTCATTGAGGTCGAGAATTGCATATACCTGCCTGAAGGCACGCCCAATCATGGTTTCAAAGGGCCTATTGGCGTATGCTCCCTATAGCTCACCTGAACGCATTGCGCAAATCTGGATGACTGACCGATATAGCACAACCGGAACAACATTTCGTACATCTACAGTCGGCCAGATGTGGTGGATCACATGAGCGTGGTGGCGCGAATCATTGAGGGCGCAGAAGCCGACAGTCCTGAAGAAGTCGAAAGACTCATGCTGCGAGACCCCTATCCCGGAGACTATTCTGAGGGCATTTACGCGCTGGTGACTGGTACCGACGAAAAGAAGCGTCGGTCGAATGTTCGCGAGTACATCGTCGACACGATCAATGCTAAGAAGAAGGACGGCACTCAGAAGTATCCACTGATGCTGGGCACCAACTCTCTCGCCACTCGGGTCCTGTTCGAACAAGGAGAGGGTGATGACGAGCCCACGGCCGTCGGTGTGGAGTACTTGGCTGGTGAGGCTCTCTACCAAGCCGATGTGCTGTATGATGAGTCTGCGGATGACGGTCAGCTCAAGACTGTGAAGGCCTCACGAGAGGTCATCGTGGCTGGTGGAGCTTTCAACACACCACAAATCTTGAAGCTGAGCGGCGTCGGCCCTCGGAAGGAGCTCGAAGAGCTTAATATCACCGTCGTCGCAGACGTTCCGGGAGTGGTACGTGACCTAGCAACAATTCTGTAATTCTTTTCAGATGAGTCTACAACTGACACTGCGCCGATGCGCTGCACAGGGAGAGTTCCTGCAGGACAATTACGAAGTAGGCATTCTCATGGATGCTTCGACCGAATGGGAGAATCATGCTCCGCAATGCACCTTTGCCTTCAATAAAGAAGATCCCTGTTTCGTGGAGTGGCTCAACAACGGGACTGGTCCCTATGGAGAGGCGGCTGCACCGGCTTCGGCAATCTGGCGTTCTGGCTTGGCGGAGATATCTAACCCGGACATCTTCTTCTATGGGGGTCCGCGGTTTGCGTTCCCTGGCATCTTCCCAGGGCTCGGCGACATTGTCAATTCTCCTACGGCTTGGACGTGGGACATCACCCAGATGCCTGGACCTGGTTCTGATGCTCGCGGTACGGTGCTGCTGAGGTCCACTAATCCCCGCGAAGCGCCTCTTATCCAGTTCAATTACTTCGAGGGAGAAGCTGGCGAGAAGGACCTTGACGCTCTTCTCGCGGGGGCGGAGCTGGTCCTGGATATGTGGGATGAGACGGACGGTCCTGGTGCACCATACACGAGAACCCACCCAGACCCGGCAATTGATCTCAGGCAAGCTCTCAAGGACGAGATGTTCGGACACCACGCCACCTCCAGCTGTAGTATGGGCAGCAATAATGACGAGATGCGTTGCGTGGATTCCGAGTTCCGTGTGAAGGGAATCAAGGGGCTTCGCGTAGTTGATGCGTCCGTGTTCCCACGAACGCCTGGCGCTTGGCCAACTGTGCCGACATACATGCTAGGAAAGAAGGCAGCAGACATGCTCGCCAAGGAGTATCCTCAGTGTGAGAAGAAACGTCGTTGATCCCAACGATTGGAGTCGTTGGCAGCTTGATCATCTTTCGGACGCTGGAGATGGAGGATAATCGCCTATTGTTCGCAGATCAGTAGACTCGGAAACGTCTATCTCCTTACGAGGTCGTGCCTTAGCAAATGAATCCTTGCCAAAATGGTCTGTCCTCTTTGAAATAATAATGATCTGGCAACCAACGCATGCCTTGAGCGCACGTCGACGATGCAGAGTGCAGATCTCCATGTCTTTTTGATGATGGAGGAATGCCAGTTCATAATGAAGCGACTGGAGCAGGACCAACACCAGAATCAGGGGCACGCCGTTAACTTTATCGGGGTCCAGTGCGTGCCCCACCCTCTACTCCAGGTACCGACAGATGGTCGGTACCTCCTGTGCAGCTGTTTTCCCCGCGTTAGCGGCGCCACCACTCGAGCTGCTGGAGGTACCTCGCAAGGAACCCCATCGGCGCTCCCTAGGTCCCATCCCACAGTGACCACCCGTCTCTACGCGATGCGTCAAAGCTTCGGGTCCAAGGAAACCGGAGTAGATAGATCTTAGAGTTTGTGATCGGCACATTCTACAATGGTGTCCTTAATCGTAAGCATACATTGCTACAATTCATCACGTGTCGGCAATGTTTTTCAGGATAGCAAGTTGAGCCCCCGTAACGCTCCAAGGCTACCAGTCAGACCGTTAAATGAGTATCACTACTATTGCCAAGCCACCCGCGCCGGTCCCATCCAGGACTGAGTCCACCACGCGCCACGTCCACCTCCCGCAATCCGGACCAGACAGGCCTCTCAGCACACAACCTCACCTCATCATCAACGCCTTGTCACACTTCTTGCTCCTTCCGCTCATGCTGAGCTCATTCTGGAAGCAACCATTCTGATCTCACCCCTGCGCCTCGTTGTCACGACGATACATTGGCTCTCACCATCTTGTCACGGCGCGTCAGGCGCCTCCCTCCGATGCCAGGATGACGGGCTCACGCGGCAAGGGGTTACCACGGTTCTGGCTAGGTGACGAGGAGATGGCCAAGAAAGACGATGATCTGAATCAGCCTGGACACTCTCACAAGAGACCACATGCAATGTCGCTACCCCGGGCGGCTCACCCAGGCTCATGGCAGGCTGCCGCACCCCGTGCGCCGAGGAGAAGTCTGATATTGAGGTTGCTCTTATACGTCAGCGTCATATTCCTGGTCATGATGTTTTTGTTCCGGTCATTTGGACCATCTTCGAAAGGTCGCTATCTCGGTGATAGCGGTAGCGGCCTCGACCTTCCACCT
The DNA here is from genome assembly GCA_021347865.1 of Sarocladiaceae sp. CBMAI 1973. NCBI lineage: Eukaryota > Fungi > Ascomycota > Sordariomycetes > Hypocreales > Sarocladiaceae > Sarocladiaceae sp. CBMAI 1973. The sequence continues at coordinate 21,376 of WNLN01000355.1, forward strand.
AAAGCGCCACCACCTCCTCCATCTCAGAATGCGCCTCCGGCTCAACCGCCGTCAAAGACCCTCAAGAACGGCTACAACAACTTATCCAAGAACAAAGTGGTCTCTGCGCCACATCGAAACTTCAATGGACCACTCCAATTTCCTTCACTGGCTGGATCCCTCCAAGCTATCGCATCAACCGACGGAGGGCTCCCGATCAATCGCAATGTACTCTTTGCTGCAGCCAGCACGCGAAGTATCTCGACACTGTTGCCATTGGCCTGTCGTATGGCTGAGAAAAGGACCAATTATGTTCACTTCGCTTTTCTCCACAACACAGATACTCCATATGCCGAATTGCTTACTCTAAATGGCATCAAGGAGGACAAGTGCCCAATTATCTTTCATGGTAAGCTCGAGTATTGCGGAACTACAACGTTGTGGTGCTGATATGCTACAGATGCACGACCCGATCTGCCTTTGGAATCTAGCGACTTCCGTATGGCGCGAGCCTCTTCACGTGCAATGTGTAAGTCGTCTGCAGGGCCTTCTTTGCAGCATCCCACTGATTCGTGATAGATCATATTGCTACGTACATGCACCCCCAGGCTCTCCTCATTGACACTACGGCTGCTGAGGAGAACTGGTTCCTGGCTGGAGTCCGCGATCAGATCAGGAGCCAAAACATCCCCCTTATTGAGCTTCCCGAACGCCCCAATACAAGACTAGGCTGGCTTGCCGATCTTGACTCAGCATCGCTAGCTGGTACGTAGAGCTGGAGACACGGAGGGGACCAACAGCTGACGGAAATGCAGAATGGAACAGGCTCACTTTCGACATCATCGTCAATGCACCTTCGAGCGGCTCTGAGAACATCAAGCGGCTGCTAACCTCACTGTCCAACGCTGACTTGAGCTCAACTGCCATGCCTCACCTGACTATCGAAGTCCCTGCAGTCATCGACAAGCCTTTAGAAGACTATCTCGGCACTTTTACCTGGCCAAGGGGTCCAAGAACAACCTCGCAACCATCACTTCTGACCATTCACCGACGAGTTCCCCGAATTAAGCTCAATCCTGAGGAGAGTGCGGCGCGCTTCTTGGAGTCATTCTGGCCAGCTAACCCACGGTTCAACCATGTTCTTGTGCTTTCCCCGAATGTCGAAGTCTCGCCCCATTTCTTCCACTGTAAGTGGCCTCGCTCGCGACGGATTATTAGAATGCCGCTGACCGCTCGAAAGACGTGAAATACGCTCTTTTGTTCTATCGCCACGACGCAGCAGCCATGATGGCCGGATGGGAGCACAAGCTGTTTGGCATTGGCTTCGCGCGTCCACAGACTCTGCTGGACGGCAAGTCGCCATTCGTCTCACCATCAAGCCTAGGCAAAGAGCCAACTACCAACACACCCTTCCTCTGGCAAGCGCCCAATAGTGATGCGATGCTCATTGTGGGGAAGAAATGGCAGGAGATGCACGAATACGTCTCCCTCTACCTCGAGCGCCAGATCGCTGCTGGTGGAACTTCTGCCATCCTGGCAAAGAAAGAGGTTGGTCAAGATTCACCTGCCTGGCTCGAGTATCTGCTTCAAATCTCTCGGCTACGTGGATATTTTACGCTTTATCCAAGTCCGGACACATCGGATGCTATCCTCGGGGCGCACAAAGATCTGTACAACGTCCCGGAAGAATATCAGCAGGATGTGGGTAGCAGCGACAGTCCGCGCGCTGAAGGTGGTGACACCGTGAAGTCCTACAGAACCACACAGTACGCTGAGACGTTCGATCCTTGGTCAGCTGTCGATCTCATGACCTTGCTGCCAAACAAGGGAGAGTTGCCTCCACTGAGTCGCATGCCTCTCTTGACTTGGGATGCGCAACGAGTCAAGATCGAACTTATGACGAAGGACGCTGAAGAGTATGCGAAAACCTTTAGGAAAGACGTCGGAGGCTGTACGGGGGCCGATCTGGAGAGGACGGCGGATTGGTCCGCTGCGGATCTTTTCTGTGACACGAAGCATGAGGAAGCGGCTGCGGCACCGGCTCAAGATCAGGCGCCGGCAGCATAAGCAACAGCCTTGAGCGATTCTCGACTGCATGTTTTTCGTGGTGAGCATCTTGGGCGGTTTTCTTGTATGGTGCATGGACTGGGAGGAATCTTCCTTTGAGTTCTGGAATAATTACAATACGATGGAGGCTGTGGATGTAACAATATATAATATCATGTACCCATCAAGGCGTTTCCTTGTTTCCCATATATCCCCCAACGTGAACGCTTGAGGTAATACGCTAGTACACAAATTGCGTCTGTAGCTTCCTGAATCTAGAGTCATCACTCATCTTAGATATACTGAGGAGTATCACGCAAGTGCCAACAATACAACTGGCGAGAATACCGAGAACCTGAAGATTCGTTAGTAAGACAGGAGTCTGACGCAAAGTGGCATTTGCTGCGATGTGCTTCTCACCAGTTGTGTCTTCCAACCCGATTGAACGATAGCCTCTCGTTTGCTATACTTATTAATCGTTCCTGGTCATTCATCGTCAGCATAACTTTGTTGTTCACACCGCAAGGGCATTGAGACGCAACGTACGAATATAGTTACCCAGTCCCACAAACAACGTCGCCACAGAAAGCACCCAGAATACTGCACCAAGCGGTTTCGCCATCTTGCGCTCGATTTGACTCGGCTGGGACTTTAGGTGGAATGAGAGCGTGATTGCGACTGAGACGACGGCCATGTATACAGAGAGACGGAGGTAGGAGAGGAAGGCTGCAGCATATCAGTATGAAAGTGACTTTTGTGTGAGAGGATGTTCTTGTTGTCGGACAAACTCACTCCTTTCGTTTGCGCAGTGATCGCGAGCATCGCTACTCTCGTTCACGAAAAGTAGAGGACCGAGAAACGGTCCTTTGAAGAAAGTCGACTTTCCATCATACGTCCATCTGTGCATATGAGTCTTAGCAAGATCCTTGCCAAATGGACTCCCCTTGCATTGTCCAGAGCTGCCGGGCACTACTCACAATTGGTCTCCGCCAACCTCTACAGGTTGTGTCCACTGCGAGCAGCAGCGCGTCGTGAGAGACTCATCGTCGACCACTTCTGCTGGCGATGGCATTGGGTATGTTGCGGAGTCTCGAATCGCAATGCGTTGTCGCACAGCTTGGAGATGGCAGCTGCGTGTTTCGTGTCGCGCGGAGGTGAATGAGGTGATCGCGTGCTGAACCCTGGTGACGTCGTATTTGCCGCACTGTACTCATGCCTACACTCACATCGATACACAGTGTTGCGCACCGTAAGCTAGATTACCTGCACCGCACATCTCATCGCGAACAATTAAAGAAGGATTCGACTCAAAAGGTTTCTCAACTGGTAAATTAACACATCAGTAAGTCATTTGTGCTTTCAATTGTAGGACTGAGGTCCATGGCAGTGTGCTATACTGTCATTCAGCGCGAATCCCGTGAAGCAAGACAATGCAAAGGTTAGGCTTGGACACACTTCTCTTTCAAGTAACTTCATCTCATAAGTCTTAACAATCCGTAATCGACCTTCTTTGGAGATGCAAATATTTTGGGGTTATTACACGTATGGTATATCTACTAATGATGACTTGCATTCATCCCAATGCTCGACTTGAACCACCTTGTCCAGTGGCTGAACAGGCTGAAGACGACATGCTTGCAACAGGGTTTGTTCATGCTGGTGCTACATGTCCACGACATACACTCGCTCCCACATTGAACAGAAATAGAGATAGTTTATTGAGAAAATTTGGGCTACTTTTTTCTTCTTGGGCAACATGGAAGAAGCGGTCGGATCATCAGCCAACTGAAGCTCTTCAAATTTGGCTACCCGGGACAAATGTGCTGATGTCGATTTCGGGTCCAACAGTCGCAAATTGAGCTCGAAGGGCGAGAACTTGAAGTCTCGAACTAACGTCAAACCATGTGACCAAGAACTGACATCTCGTAATGATGTGGAGTCATATTTCTTGGAAGTGTTCATCTGCGCCAGATCTCATCTGCATGTCGAAGCCACTCTGGCGTGGGACGCACGCTTGACGTCATGACACAACTGCTCCGTGTAGGTTTCCAGGTGTCACCTTACTGAAGGGGGTCGCACGAGCGAAGGAGCACGAATGGACGCGACCGCGTAACTAGTTTCCAAGGCCACAAAGCGTACAACTAGAGCCACCGTCTATCTTTCTAGAGCATGCTCATCAGCTCGAAAGAGAAGCGCATCGTCATCAGCCCTGGAAAGCAGCGAGGAACGTCAAGGCGGTAAGAAGTCCAAAATCCTTTCGGATGAAAAATTGCTATCTAGATGCCAAGCTTTCGCAAAGAAACCAGGGTATCACACATCCTGGACTCAGATCCTGCCATCTTGGGTGGTTGCGGTGATCGGAAGCGGGAGCATGCCTCCGGGAAAGGGTTTGCTTCTCGCTTGCTGGGTCTGGGCCTGCGGCATCATGGTAGCATTGTAATTTACGATTGGCAATCCTAGTAGGGGATCCTCGCCAATGCTTTCCTCGAAGCGAATAAGCCGTAGAACTGGGCACGAAGACGATGATACAATGAAGGGATCGTGAGACAGTCTAGCCTGGCCTAGTTCGTCCAGGTTCAACGGCCAGGCACAGAGACAGAGTCTCACATGAAACTACGGTGATGGGTGTCTGCATGCTGGTGGTGGCAGCCTCGCAATCCCGAGAAATGACGGTCACATGCCCCCGAGCCAAACTCAAGGGCACACAGTATGGGCAAACGCATGTTTGGATCGTGATTCGGCACAGGGAGGACGGAGGTGGTTGCATACGTGCCATCGCCTGCGGGGGATTTCAGCTGGCATGCGAATGGTTGCCATGTGCATTGCGACTCACATTCTGAGGATCGTCAAACACGTCGTCCCACCTCGTCCATGATCCTCATCGAAGGAGAAACCGGCATCGCCAAGCCATCTGTCAGTGACAAGGCGTAAATATGTGGCAACACGTTTTCCTTTCCCATGTGTGTCTTTTCAGCACCTCAGAATCGGCATGATGACGACAAGCTCGGCGGCCATGATGATTATGATGCTGTAGGCGCCAGGGCAGATGAGGATAGTGTCCGGAGAGAACCAGCCGGCGCAAAGCCAGCCTGGGCGACCAGCGGGGGACGTGGCGTCGTAGAGCATCACCGATCATCGATGATCGATCCTCGGAGTTTCCCCTGTGTGCCTTGAATGTGGGTTGATTGGTGAGTACGATCTGTACAGTGGTTAAAAAAAGGTTAGCATGGGCGGATGGGCAGGTCAACTAATTTCCTTTCCCCGGCCCCCTGCAAAGCGGAGCGTGGAGCTCGCCTGATCTACCGGCGTTGGCGTGACGATCTCGCGAGGGAGTGAAAGGGCAGCTGAAGGACAATCATGCGACAGAAGTAGGAACAGAATCAATCGACAATAGTTGGCATTCGCAACGTTGGATTGACGGCTTGACGGAATATGTCAGACAAGATGATGGCTTGGACGCCAGGGGTAATTGAAAGTCGTAGCCACAATTTCTGGCATGGCCACATTCGCAGGGAGCAAGAACGAACACCGTCGACAATGCCAGCTTCAGCAACAGACAAAAGTTGGTCCAGGCCATGATGCTAAAAATTCGGGACTTGCAGGTCCCGCTGGAGCTGGGCACGCTAACAGGTTCCTCCGTTCTGGGAGCTTGGGCCCACTAGCTGCCCACACCTGGTACGCACCACCGAGCAATGATGACGTCCTCGAAGCCCAAAACGTCACCAGAGCTTGGGATCAGAGCTTGGTCTCCAGCCAAAGCGTACACCGCGCTGCACTCTCTCAGTGCAAAGAACCTTGCCAATGCCAATGCACACGCGGCTTCAGCTGCCACTAGTCTTGCCAATGATGGGCAATTGCTGTGGGTTTATTAGGCTTCGCGCACCAGGGGGGCGGCTGCAGTGATGGCCTGCTGCAGGCCAGCACCGAGACATTGACGGCTTGCTGGTGAAGCTTGGGGGTCCAGAGCAAGGAATGATGTATTCGGGTGTCATTGTCCCTCTAAACACTGGCCCTACGAGGACTAGTAAGCGCTGTCCAATGCACGAGTTAGCGTTCCATCATGCAGTTCCAGAGCTCCCTTTGGTCTCTAGGCCCTCCGTAAGGTCCAACGCAATCGTCAGTGCTGTATTTGGGCGTCCCTTCATCATCGGCGACACTTGGCGGACACCCGCTGCAGCTGCCAGGTACCGTCATGCACTGCACCACTTGCTCCGCTGCCCAGACGACGCTCACCAAGGCATTGGCTCTGTCTGACGCTGGCTGCTTCCGGTCATTGCACCTATAAACCCCTTCCCCAGCATCATCTGCCCGCAATCGACTTTCTCTCTTCCTCTCTTCCTCTCTTCCTTCTGACTCTTCTCCTCATAATATACAATCTTCCCCAATCTCACACAATCGAGGAACATCTTCACATTATACCCTCGCCAGCCCCACCTCCGCCGGCTCCTATCTAATACTCTCCTCACGTCTGTTTTGTGATACCCTGATACCCCCCGAAGCGCGCCTCATCAGAACTTCCTCCCAAAACGAAGAATTCAGACCTAGCCACTTCTTCCAGTCTCCCGTTCAACGCGCACTTTACGATTTCACGTGCTCAGGAGCCATCACAACGTCATCAAGGCACACAGCCACAACAACCGAGACTACTACTAGCATCAACCCTAAAAGTCGACCATAATGTCTGCCAACGTTAACAAGCCCACCGACGTCAAGGTCAAGGAGGCCGATGTCAACCGCAAGCTCCAGCTTTACGGAATCATCAACGCATTCCAGGCCGGCAAGGTCCCATCCGTAAGTAGTGCTCGAGCTCGAGATGTGAATTTCACAGAAGCATAGCTAACATTCTTCAACAGAACGAGCAAATCGATGTGGCCCTGAACAGCTTCCTCGCCTCCAAGGCGCTTTCCAACCCCTCAAACAAGCTCTCCGATGAAGGCAAGAAGCTTGTTGCCGATGTCCGCGAGGTCGTCGAGCAGGCCAAGCAGCTCCTTCTGTCCAAGAACGAGGGCAACCTCCTTCAGGACTTCATCTGGCAGACTACTCAATTCGACCCCAAGGCTGTCAACACTCCCAATGCCCCCATCAGCAAGGACACCGCCAAGAGGGACGGTGATGAGGCTCTCCAGGGTCTGCGCACTCTCGGAACGCTTCTCATCACCAATGGCCAATTCCGCAAGCTCTGTAAGCATCTTTCGTCCATGTCCGAAATCGTATACGCAAACTAACACACGATGCAGTGAAGGATTCCACTGTCCTCCTTCGCGACGTGGCTGGCGACGCTGCCACTAATGCTGCGCAGCGCGTGCGTCCATCTGAGGAAGCTCTTCAGGACATTGACCGTCCCGCCGCCGACAACACCTGGCACGAGAAGCCTGACCTCTCCAAGGACAACCTTAAGAAGCAGGCTCAGGGTATCTACGGGGGAAACCCCAAGGACGATGCCAAGGATGTTGCCAACGCCTCCGCCAACGCTGGTTTGCCAGAGGGCCAGCGCCCTGACGGTCCCGAGCAGGTTGACAAGGTTGCCGCTCAGAACGCTGCTGTCACAGTTGCCAAGAACAAGATTGACCAGAAGGTCGACCCCGAGACCAAGGATAAGGTCAAGGAGCGCAACGCCGAGTACCGCCGCCGTGCCAACGAGTACCTTGGCAAGAAGATGCCCGAGGAGCGCAAGGAGCAGGTCATCTGGCGCCTCAAGAAGATGGTCCTCGAATGCCAGCAACACCCCGATTACAGCGAGGCTGTGCAGACCCTCCTCCGTCTTGCCGAGAACTACGGTCGCCACGGCCATGTCCTTGGAAAGTCCGGCGCGGGTACTGCTCAGGAGGCTCGCGGTGGCCTCGCCGCCGCTGAGGCTGACCTCCGCACTCTGATCGAGCGCTTCGCCAATGGCACCTCCACCGCCGAACTGTGGGCTGGCATCAACGAGATCTACAAGGCTGCTGAGCGCGATGATGAGCTTAAGAACTGGTTCAGGAGCATGAACAAGTACGTCCGCCGCTGCCTGCTCGAGCAGGGCTACATCCTCGAAGATGAGTCCAGCCGCGAGTGGGACCGCCTCTACGAGCACGGTCAATATCTCCTTCGCGACAAGTACCGCAGCCAGACCGACCGTGTGGTTGACGAGATCAAGTTCATTGGCGACCAATTCGACCAGGACCCCAGGAACCACGCCTTTGCCCAGTCTCTTCAGAAGCTGTTCAAGGATCTCGGCAACGATGTTGATGGCAAGCCTGTCTTCAAGCCTCATCTCATCAAGGATCTCACCGAGGTCATTGTCCCCGCAATCTTTGAGTCAACTGCCTACATCCCCATTCCTCGCATCGAGTACTCCGACCCTCAGTTCGATGCCATCATCGAGAACCTTGTCCTCGAGAGCGATAACTTTATGCCCAACATCATGGAAGTCGCAAGCGACAACTACTGGCGCTGGGGCCGCAAGAAGATCGCCAACTCGCACAAGAACACCATGGAGATCAAGGTGTCCGGCATCCAGATGGACCTCCGCGACGTCAGCTACCACATCAAGCGCAAGCAGGGCTTCCCCTCCATCACCGACACCGGTGTTGCCGATATTCTCCTGCCTGGCGACGGCTTCTCCTTTAAGATGAAGGTGTCCACCGCCGAGAAGAGTGACCGCCAGAACTACTTCAAGGTCCAGAAGGTTGACGTCGATCTTGAGGACCTCAAGATCAAGCTGCACAAGTCCAACCACAAGCTTCTGTTCGGCCTCTTCAAGCCGATCATGCTCAAGGCTCTCCGCCCTCCTATGCAGAAGGCTGTCGAGAAGGCCATCCAGGACGAGTGCAACAAGCTCGATCAGTTGTTCTTCCAGATCAAGCAGGAGGCTGATCGCGCCCTCGAGGCTGCCAAGGAGAACCCCGAGCAGGCTCCCAACATCTACGAGCGCTACTACAACGCCGCCCAGAAGCGTATCATGCAGGGCAAGGAGAAGGCCGAGGCCGCGGTGCAGGGACAAGAAGGTCAACGTGGCTATGACCAAGGAGGACAGCATCTTCCCCAACATCCACCTCCCTGGTGGCATCAGCTCCAAGGCACACA
>WNLN01000356.1:0-30160 GCA_021347865.1 Sarocladiaceae sp. CBMAI 1973
ATTAATAATTAACATAGTATCAATTATAGTCAGAGATCCGAGATACTACATTAATTATTAGTAATTATCTACTATATCAGTGAGGTTCGTAGTATGGCTTTTAACTAATTAATATAGTAAGGATCATGGTTATGTTGTTTTAATGATCAATGTAATTAATTACCACATTGACTACTACATCAGTTATTGATTTTTACCCCTACATACTACAATCGACACCATATTGATTAGTCAAATCATAGACTGCAATACTTACTAATGTAGCAATCAACTAGTAATGATTAATGTAGTGTTTTCAAGACATATACTACACTCTTACTAATATAGTGCTCCATTAATGCCAACGCTACAAATTGATTTCCAACCCCTGGTCTACAGTAATCAGTAATTAGTACAATGTCAATTATAGTATAGTATTTCTACCTAATACAACATTAGATTATTAATATCGAATGTAGTGAGAACTTAAGTAATATTCTTAGAATACTATGTTCATTGTTAATGACTGCTTGCTACATTAGTAAGAATTGTAATATATGATCATATTACTTACTACGTTATAAAAACATTCGTGGGCTTTGCTAAGCAGTCAAGATATAGTTAATTAGTTGGCTTAGCTAAATATGCACTCCGTTGTTCACTAGCTTGACTCGCTGCGTAATCCGTCCCGAATACACTGATTATCATACGTAGTATTTAGTCACTCAATCCCCTGTGCATTCATCGTCGTTGGTTAGCCTAATTGACTATATATGATTGAATCATTTGAGCAACTAAAGACTCCGAAGTTAAAACGGAGATGATCAAATGAAATGACAACGTGGCGTATAATCAACTAATCATTCCTTTAAGTACAGGAAGCAACTCTGAGTCAATCTGCTACCAAAGAGTCATTCTGAGTGGCAGCCTACGTCGCCAGGCCTGACTAATTCTCGCCAAAAACAGATAGGCCATCATAAACATTTGACTTGTTAATCTACACAAGGTTTGTAGCATAGTTTGTAGTCGATAAAATGTGATAACCAAGATAGTAAATATTCAGTGTTACAGTCCACATCTAGCTACATAGTTAGTCTCTAGTTACGAACCCTCTTGACTACGATTACTACTTTACGCGTAGTAACTTTGGGCTCCTACGTTGCCACACCCCCGAAGTCCACAGGCCAAGAACCACCCGCTGACTCTTGTCTGTCACTCGAATGGTATTGGATCACCTGTCGTGCGAGCACATATATTCAGTCACGATCTATTACACTGTCTCACGAAACCTAACGATGAGTGTGTTGCTCACAGTAATTGACCAGCGTTGGCCGGAACCGTCCCGGCGACATTGCCAGATCCAACGGCCGAAATCGCCGGGTAGGGCAGAGATCCGGGCGACAAAGAGCCCTCGGGTGCAGTGTTAGTCGATCCCCCAAGATCAACATCGTCCACCACGACATAACCAGTGTTGGATGAGTCTGCGAAGAAAATGGCCTTCTCTGCACTGTTGGCAAAAGCAGAACTTTGCACCAAGACCTGAGCGCCCATACGGCTGTTCACGCCCGTCGCGATGAGAGACTCCCAATAATTGTTGATGATATGAACTGTACCGAAGCGGACCGAGGGGCAGCGACTGTTGAGGCTCTGCCAATGATTGTCGACAAAGGTCACATGCAGCTTGCCTGTATCTTCATCGGCATTGCTGTCAGAGTGTCCAATCAGAACACCTTTCCACTGCGGTCAATCGTATTAGAGGTTGGTTATACAAATATGGGACGGGGCAAAGCTGCAAAACTTACGTGATCATGGAAGTATGTGTTAGAGACAGTCACCCAATCAGACGCATGAGTGATGTCCAAGAGTCCGTCGAGGTCATCTTTGCCAGCATTCAGATCTCCGGCAAGATCACAGTGATCAACCCAGACGTTCACGGCATTATCCAGACCAATCGCATCGCCGTTGTCTGCATCCACCCCTGAGATTTTGAGGTTTCGCAAGATGACGTTGTTGACTCTCCTAACATACAGGCCTACACCCGTGAGGGCTGGGGTTGCATTGGTCAGTATCGCTGTCCAGTCTGTCTGGCGAAGGAGAGAAACTTACAACTGCCGGCCTCGCCGAAAATGGTCTTGTCTGACGCTACCCGCACTTTGGCACTGCCTGTAATGGATCCCGAAATGACGATAGTCAAAGGGCCATCGGAGTCTGCAGCTTCGGTGAGGCTGTTGACGTCTGTCACAACGACTGTTTCGCCACCAGCACCACCTGTAGTGCCGCCATTCTCGGTACAGTAACCGACGGGACAGGCATCTTCAGCTTGACGGATAGACAATGTTGTGCCAATGTCTCTGTGTGGTGCAGCTGACACGACTGCGCACAGTAGTGCAAGGAGAGAGAAAGAAGCCATGTTTTCGTGCTTACTAGAAGTTGTTGCGATTCGAGTACAAGAGTGCAAGAGCGTAAATTGGATGGAGGAAAAGTAATTTCACAAGAGAGTAGGCATCGCTGAATTTATAGATAGATTTCTCCCTACTTAGCCCAGCTTCGTCCCGCATCGGGGGTGGGAACTGCGAGCAATCCGACTGGATCGCAAGTAAACTCCTGCTGATGTCCCGTCGACGTCAAGCGGAAAGGCATATAGAGGTAGGAGAGAAAGGGTATTCTTGTGCCCGTACCCTGTTCGAGGTTCGTGGGGTTGCATCCAATCTATATGATCCGCGTGTGGAGGTTCAATGTGGCTCCGGATCGGCAGTTGTCGATTTTTCCTCGAATCACATCGTTGCGACTCCTGATATTATTCCACAAACGGTGTTTCATCATGTTTCGATGGGAAATCAGCGCCAAGAGCCCGTCATGGCTTCGCCGACGCTCATCGAATGTCAGTTCCCCCGAAGAATCGATAACTTCTCAGGCTGTCTCTTTTCATCCTCTCCTAAGTGGAAAAAGGACAAGACGCCACAACGACAGTCCGGCACAGCACGACATGATATGTACGCTCGCGAGGTGAGACGAGTACAAGCACTCCAGCTGCGCTCGTCTTGATCGGAGTAAGCCCACAGAACGAGGTATTGTTCCTTTCAACCTTGCCTGACATGAACTTTGTCTGTTAGGCAAGTCGCATGATCAATGAACATCTCTTCTCGCCGAGGCCAGCGTGTCGGTGAATAGCAGTAGTATACGGGCTGTCCACATAGAGCCTTTAGACTTCTTGACGACTCTGTCGAGATGCAGGGCTTGAGAAACCACTGAGAGGCGAAACCAAATCCACGATTGTCGACGTGGGTGTGGAGGCTTGGAATCTGTAAGCGCTGGGGGAGTTGGTGTATTCTCTCGGCTCCGATGTACCCTGCTCATATACGTCTCTCAGCGATGCAGGGGCAATGAGATCTCCAGCCATGGTCACCATGCGTGGGCCCTGGAACCACCACTGATCTTCAAAACCGTTGTCAACTGTCATGAGAGCCGTTGCAAGGGATTGCATCTCGACCGTACGTCCACGGTCTCTATCATCGGCATTCCGCTGGAGGGTGGAATCGACAGGGCCTGTTTGCAAGGCGTTTAAATCCTCGACTTGTCCACGGCGGGAAGATTCTACGGCGGAATAGTCCGCAGGATCAGGTGATCCTGACCACGGCATGGCATCCTCCCCGAGCCTGAAGTGATCGGGGGTAGCCGGCAGGGGTTTCCAGGATTGTGAGCGCTGTGCAGGCGCTGGCTTCGCAGGCAAGGCTGTGGAGCCCAGGGCTTCAGGCTCGGCATCCCAAGGCGTTTGAGCATATGCTTGCCCCGACGAACCTCGACTGTTGTGCGAGGACATGCTTCGACTTCGCCTTGGGAGGTGGTCATTCTGTGTCGGGTGCAGCGTTTGCTGTCTGTAGGACGGATGGTAGGCGACATAGTGAGTTTGCGTACTCAGAGGTTGTTCCAACGATGCCAGGGTTGGCTGTTGAGCTTCAGCTCTGTGTTGCGCGGCCATATGATTGTACTGCCGATATGATTGGTCCGGGGGATAGTCGTTCTGCGCTGCGTAGTTATAGACATGTTGTAGATAGGCCTGGTCGGGATTGTGTAAGTGGTCGTTGTTGTGCGCACGAGTTGTAGTATCGAAGGCAGGGGTAGCTAGAAGCAGGTTCCGTTGCTGGCGTTCCTTAACAGCAGGTGATGTGTAGCTGATGGATCGCCTCTTGTTCATGTGTCGCGGCCACGATACGCCGACCTCGAGGCGAACGTAAAGACCCGGGCGCTCATCCATGATGGGATGCGACAGGCGGGACAAGCAAGCGACAAGAGTCGAAAGGCCCCAAGCAGAGTTTCGAGCACACGCCGAGACGAGTGACCGAGTGGCCGCTATGAAAAAGTCGCTGTGGGAGAATTCAAGTCGCGCTGAGTCTTTCAATCAACTATGCATCGGCTTGTGCATCCAAAGAGAGTGACGACGATTGTGTGGCGTTCGGGGAGCTGGCGTAAGAACAATAATGTATGCTGTGTCTGGAAGCTAAGGACGGGCGGGCCTTTCGAGATGGATGACCTGGTGATAATGCTTCCAAAAGATACTCAGCTTGCTGGGCGATGATGGGAGAAGTAAGCAGCCCAAGAGATCAGCTGAAAAGCGGATCGTTTGAAAGCTTCCAAACGACAGATGCGGTGTCCAGAAGGTCAAGTCGGAGTCTTGGAAAGTCGGCACCGAAACAAAGGATGGATCATCTGAGCGCGGGGCTTGGAAGTCGGGCCTGGTGCTGTGATGGATGATCTGTGCTGGCTGGCAGGCCAGGATCGTGTGTGGCAAAGCACTCGCGAAGGGACAAATCGAGACAAGGTGATCGCTGAAGGAGCGCGACCCCAGCACCCTTGCCTAACGACGGTCATGGCCGGTTGTTCTCTTCCACAGCTTTTGTGCTCGAATGACTTACATGTCCCACAATCAGCCTCCCTCTAAATCGTGCATGTAGCATGTTACCTTCACCATGGCGGAGTTCCATCGTCATGATCAGCCCTGCATTCGGTTTCTGGAGCGGGACTAACCTTGTCAAATCCCCTCTAACCGCAGCTGCACCATCAAGGATCCCAGAATTAGGGATTGCTCGCTGGACTTGGGTTGGGGGCGGGCACGTTTCATGGCTCCTGCATCGCCGCGATAATCAGCCAGGATGATGAGCCACAGTAGCTCCTTGGCGTCCTTCAGAGGACCCCAGTGCTTCGGCCTCATCTCGTTTGCCAGCATGCGCATTGAATGGGCGCTAGAGGCTATCACACACGGATCTGATTACTTGATTGAAGATTTCTGCCCTATTCAAGTCCTCGTTATATTACTTGACATCCCGTATTCGGCGGTACTCTTTCTCCAAGACATTGAAGTTGCCGCCATCCTCCTCCCCCCCAGCAGCTGTCCCGTGGCTGAGCGCAGCAGCCCCGCCCACCTAGTGGCACCCTTGTCTCCGCCATGGTGATCATCTTGCTATGAATAGAAAGAATGCAACGTGACCACCTTTCATCGAGAACCGAATACAGCCTTGCCGGACTTCATCACCAGGGACTTCAACTCACCTCCATGATCGCCGCGACATACTTCATTCCTGGAGTACCTGGCCCGACATCGTCGGTTTGTCTCCCGCTCTCTCACGCTTCTGATTATCCAGCTCGCACAGGCTCATCCCCCTTATCGGCACCCTTGTTGGTAGTTGGATGAGTCTCCCAGAATCTGTCTGCTTGACTGATCTTTCCTTTGAAAAGACCAGTAAGATCGAATGGGTCTACAACTGTCTGCCAAAATGGTCTCGGATCTTTGAACCCAGGGCCTTGAACCTCCGTCACTCCGTCCTGAGCCAGGTATATCTTGTTGCTCTGTGGCAAGTATCGCCTCGGATGCCTCAAATTGAAGAGACAGCAGTTGACTAGCATCAGACTTCCCTCGAAGATATAGAAGAACACCTCGTAGCGGATGATGGGTGACATTGTCTGTGGGTCGAAATCCGGATCCGAGAAGCGATACTCCGCCATTCCGAAGTATTCCACAGTTCTGTAGATTGTGCGAACCGAGATGAGGCCAGCACTGATGTACAGTGTGATGAGAGAACTGCTCAGTTGCGCGTTCATCGCCCCGGCCTTGAGACAACGACGATGAAAAAGCACAGCCAGCCAGAAGAAGCAACTGAGTACTCCAAGCTGGAGTATGAGTGATGTCTTGATGAGGGCATGTCCTGCCTTCATTTCTCGATCTGACAGCGACTGATTGGCGGAATACGAGGCGCCCCAGCCATTGAGGGCCTCGACTATGGCGGAGACGAAACCAAATGTCGTCAGGACACGGCCAGGGTGCAAAGGTGAGTGATATGGCACGTAGTAGAGGATGCGCCCGAGGACATGGTAATTCTGCAGTTCCAACAAAGGTCTTATACAGACGATCTAGCCGTCAGTGGTACTCGGGTGTCCAAGCGTCTTGCAGGACTTACGGTGCAGCGTATGTGATGCACACGCTCGCGATGAAGACATCGAGATTATTGTAGTGGAAAGCACCATACTCGCGGAGAGCGAATCCGGCTGTGAATAAGAGACAGCAAAATGGGTACAAGGGTGTCAGTACCCAACATTTGTATCGCCTGTGTTGCGGGTCAACCCTAACGACAGATCATGCTTGATATGAGCACTTACGTTGTTTGCCAGACATGCATAACGCCTGACAGCATAAATGCAATGCTGAAGAATATAGCCGCCCCTTTATTAGGAGCGTAGAAGTAGAAGCTCCCATCGACTGACCGCGTTCATTAGACACCGTCGTTGACGCGGTGGAATCAGCGGCATGGCACCGTGGAGACTTACCATATTTTCCGTCCATTTTGCTTGCTTTACAAGGTAGGAGGCATGTGAAGAAGCCAGGTCGCGGACGTTGATCTTACAGGTTGAGGTTGCAGCTTTCGTACTTGGGATGTAGGGTCAATGTACCAGCTTAGAAGCAGAAGAAGACACTCTAGCCAGATGTGCGCGCTTTATATTTGAAGAGAGGTCTTCCACCTCAGCCATTACCATCCTCACCCGCCCAGGCACACCTCCAAGAAGATACATGGTACAACGGTAGTCAAGTTGCTACCCTCTGGCGCATGATTGCCAATTGCTAAATCGATGTGGGTCTCGGTTGGGAGTGCATACGATGAATGCGACACGGAACAGGCCGGTCGGCTAGAGCTTCGTATACTAACACGCGATGCGATTGGACGACCAATCGCCCTAAATAGGGCTTGATGCCAGTGCAGCCACAGTCATCTACACTGACATCCAGAAGTTGTCAAGTGCAGATTGTGTGTCAGGCGCTGAGCATCTGTCAGCCGGGGCAAAACAATGCCGACTCAAGCAAGTATAGCGGTTTTGTCTCACAGACCCGCTGGTCAAGCTCAAGGGGCAGATTGCCCACCATGGTTCATTCCCAGCGCATATTTACTCGTTGTGACAAGGTAATGCCAGTGCTCGTTGTAGGTGCGTAAGTCATGGATTGCTGATGCCATTCAGCATCCAGTCACGGGACCATTCGAGTCAAGTTCTTTGGGCGCGAGTTGTGTCGCGTCTGAATGCGTTGAGCTTTTCTCCTTCAGCGGGTTGATCTCAATCAATTTCCCAACTCTGGTTCAAACGCGCATCTTCCTCTACAGCATCTCCTTCTTGTCGACTAGCGACTCGGAGTTGGCCTTCATGGTCTGACCCAACATAACCTGGCTCGCTGGCAGCTTCGTCCCAGTCTTCATCCATTTCGCTGTCAGAATAGTCCCAATGAACAGGTATGTCCTCCCCCATAGGGCCACGGCCGACAGCGGTTCCTCTCCACTCGCCAGCCACGATCCTCGAAGCGACCACTAGCATCAGCTTGACGAGGTAGGAAGGAGGCCTCAGAAGCAGACCACACGTCTTTGCGACAAGCAGCATCGGCAAGGCTATCAGACTAGCCCGAAAGTTCCGAGTTGTAGAGACAACTTCGTTCCGAGTATAGAACATGTTTGCTGCTGGGGGAAGAGGAGATAATGCACGCCGCCGCACAACCGTGCGCTCAGAAGCAGTGGTAAAAGCCCTGTCCGATGTGACCGACTCCAAGAACTGTGACGCAGTGGTCGTTGGTGTAAGCTCATCGCTGTTGTGACTTCCCTGTTGAGTCTCATTCAAGCGAACATGCCGCCGGGGTTGCGATCGTGTAGGAGTTCGATCCAACGACCCACACGCACTGAACATGCCCGAATCACTGCATGTGCTTCCAGGTGTCTGCAAACCCCCAGTGCTTGCACAATGGTCCGCCGGGAGTGCGATGTGGTTATGTGGGTAGGGAAACATGTCCTTGTCATCTTCTGACTGCACCATCCCGGGGGAAGGCGGTAAGGGGGTGATGGGGGAAAGCCAGGATTGTGTGCTGTGGAAAGAGTCCGAGGAACATGTCGACGGGGTGCCTCCTACATCCTCATAGGCATCCCGGCCCGCAGTCGCCACTAAGTTCGAGGTCCTTTTAGATGGAGGCGATGCAATGAGCGTCAGCTGCGGTGCTGATGGCGCGGACCGCAAAGAGCCAAAGCCCGTGTGACGGCGTCTGAGCTTAGCCTTGAGTCCACCATCAATGGTCCCAGACCCTTCGATGGAATCAGCTGGTACATCTTTGTGCGCTGTAGACATGCCAGCAGAGGGCGTGCCAACCTCAGCGATCTCGGTACTTTGCACAGGTAGAGTTGGTGAATTGGAGTCCCCGGGTCCTGTGTATATCCCAGGACTCGTCGCAGACTGTAGAGAGGTTGCATGCAGGTCCAGCTCGGATTGAACTTGATCGTCGCAAAAATTCCCTACCGGTGATGCAGAGCATCCCCTGTCTTCCTCAACTAGCTTCACGGCTTCGCAGTCCTGGAGCCCTTGCGCCAAAATCGACATGGGTTCGGGTGATGATATGCTTTTCGTGTCATCTTCACAGTCTTCCGATGCTTTCCCGACGAAGCCAGAGCCTTGGCTGAGAGGCTCCAGAGCCTCACGATCGGCCGGCTGCTTGGGCTTGCGCATGGATCGTGGCTGCTTGTCAAGAATTCTCGCGGGCAACGCAGGCACCTCAACGACTTTAGAAAAGTCTATAGACGAGAGCTGTGGAGCAGGCGCCCAGGATCTCCTCTTCATTGGTTCGGAAGACTGCTTTGGTATAGAGACTGTGAAGGGGCGTTCGAAGGGACATGGGGTCTTCTCAAACTGCAAGACATTGTCGAAGACAATCCGCAATGCACGAGCTTTGTCTAGATCCTCCGAGGTTGAGACCGGCAGCTCTATTCGCCAGTAGTTTGGACGACGGATAAGGAGCACAAATTTGCTGTTTGTGTCCGTAATAGACCAGCATTGACCTTTAGGCATGATGGGCTTGAGAGCCGAACCACAATTCAAAAAAGCAACCGAGCCAGGGGCGCGGTAGATACGGAGAGGACCTGAGAATGATCGTTAGTAAGAGAATCCTTTGAATATTCTCGGGGACGAACCAATTGCGATAGTCCTCTCAAGATGAGAGGAGGAAGGAAGGGTCACTGTGGCATCGTCACTGGTCGATTGTTCGGCTTCCCCGCCGGCACTGAAAGCAACAATTCTGGCATCGGGATGAAAATAGAGCGTTTCAACAGTCTCCCTGGAGGACGACGATTGCCGGTCGCGATGCAGGTGTTGCACGGGAGCGGTAGCCACGCGCCGCGGAGCTGGCGGCTCAAAAGTTTGGTGAGCAAGAGATTCCATCAAAAAGAGTCTCACATGAAGGAGGGATGTGATGGGGGTCCGTTACGGAAACCCATGTCGATTCACGAGCCTTGTGGTGTCGTCGATGAGCTGGTTGATCACATCGCCTGGAGGCATGCGAACGCGACTCGATCCCTTGACGTAGAGCAGCAGTGACGCGAGGGCGGTTGAGTCGAGCCAGCAAACGATGCGCCCAAGTAGTCCCATACAGTGAGGTCAGTACCTGTAGTTTCAGACGTCCGCCCGCTGGTGAGTCTGTCGAAGATTAGTCAGCCGGAAGACATGATCAGCCTTCCGTCTGTGAAATAATATTCGATTAATGCCTCCAAAGATACAAATGTAAGTTATCTCTCGATGTAGCTATGTCTGAATTTAAAGACACTCTGGCCATCAGATCATCGGTAAGCATTCCAAGTTCAAATTGTGATAGGTTGAGCTTGCTGCACAAGGAGCTCCGTGCACTGGGGTACCACACAGCAGGGGTGACGCAGCACCAGGTCCAAGTGCCGCGCAGCTTGAGCTTGGACCCTGATGTTGTATGGAGTTACGTCACCTTCTAAAGCCCACCTTGGTCTTTGATCTATCCGCCGATTGAACTGGTCACAATATCTGTGCCAACTGCTTGCAGTGCTCTCATCCTATATCCAATATATCTATTCTGTGCCGCGTTTCGCCCCCCCCCTGAGCCACCAACGCTCTCGGTGCACACTTGTCGATCCGGTTGGACCATTGTCCATCAACTCTGACCATGACTGCCCGGATGGACGGCATTCGGGCTGAGGCTGCCCAGCTCAAAGATTCGTTGAAAGACAACATTGATCTGGACAAACTCAAGAAGGAGCTTGATGTCTCCAATTTTGAGCCCAACGCAGTGATCCGAGGTGCACAACTCACACTTGTTGGTGCTCATCGGGCTCTACAAAACCCGGCGATCTTTACCAATGATCACTATAGGCAAGCTGCAGCTGCTGTGATCACTGGTGTCTGCATCAGATTTGCAATCACGATCCCTGTATGCTTTTTTGTCCAACGAGCGGTATCAAACTGCATGCCAGAGTTAGCTGACGTTTAGCAGATCTTGGGGATCAGGGTACTCCTTTGGTGTCTTTCGTGGTTCATCAATCTCGAGTCGGCTTCTTGGACCACTGATCTGGGCAATGGCATCGGCTTCATCGAGGAACACGTGCTCCAGGTGCCATTCTTTCTTATGGCGCTTATGCGATATCTCATCCCAACGTTGGACAACTTGTAACGATCCCTGTGTCCATTCGGCGTCCACTAGCTGATACATCATTAGATTCATGCAATCTCTTCAGTGGGTAGATTTGACTTACGTCCAGAAACACAAGGCAGAGAATCCCAACGAGCTACGAGACATGTTTTATCCGAACTTGAGCAGGTACCGCAAGGTAGATGGCAGTACGCATTCAGAAAGCACCGCGCAAGCCATCTCTATGTTCTTATATCGGTTCGCTCGAAAGGGTGCCATATCGATCCTCGTATACTTGCTTTCATATCTGCCTGTAGTTGGAAGATTTGTCCTGCCAGCAGCCAGTTTCTACACGTTCAACCGAGCCGTGGGGCTTGGACCGGCGGTGGGAATCTTTGGCATTGGCATCTTCCTCCCTCGATCATATCTCGTGTACTTCTTGCAGAGCTACTTTGCTTCGCGGAGCTTGATGAGAGAACTACTAGAGCCCTACTTTGCTCGGGTCAAGTTCTCCAAGACCCAAAAACGCGCTTGGTTCAGGAGCCGCGAGGGCGTACTCTTTGGCTTCGGGCTCGGCTTCTACACCCTAATCAAGGTTCCTCTTTTAGGAGTTCTAATTTATGGCATCGCTGAAGCATCCACGGCCTATCTGATCACGAAAATCACCGATCCTCCGCCGCCTCCTGCTGAGATGCAGAGCTTCGCAGAAAGCCAGCAGATATGGAAGAACAAGCACGAATTCCTCGACCTGTCGCTGGGCAGTATCGACACTCTCAGGCCTAAGCCGGTGGACCAAACGTCGACGAAAGAAATCTAAGGCGGATGTCCAGGGCGAAGAAGCCACTAGTCATTCAATGTCGGCGTTTAATTCTTGCGCAGCCACGAAACTAGTGCCTGAGACTGTAATCGTTATGGCGGCAAGCGGGTTCAATTGGATATAAAGCACGCGACAGACTGCGAATGCTCTTGTTCACACGCGAGGAGACCCCTCAGTTGCCCGAAGGAGAATCAGGAGTCTAGATCCGCCGTCGGCGAACTGGTGGGGAGGTGGTGGAGGGGAAACCTTATCAATCATGCAGACTCGACGACGTGTAGATACGTCAGAATAACGCGGGGATAACACGATCTCAAGTAATAGAAATGAGATAAGGTCCAAACATTATCACGACCCATCCTCTCGCCCGCTTATCCCCCAACGACGAGTACTCCATGCTATACAAATACTGTTTCAACTCCAAACATCAACAATACTTACAGGACGTCCTCTCTTCCTCTCACGCCGTCGTCCTGCGCCCTGAACATACTTGATTGCTCCACACTGTGACAATCGCTATTCTTTTACCACACCGTACTCCCTGATCCATCAGATCCGTCTCCTCAAGCCGTCATGCCAGCTATTCGAACTGTTTGCAAGGTCGACCTCGACAAGCCTGCGTCGGATCAACCTCAATTGCATGTTAGTTGTGATGTTACACAATAATCACCTGTGACGTCCACTAATTGAAGATTCCAGAACCGATGGCATCCTGATAGTGAAGTGCCAAATTGGGTGCTGCTTGCGAGCTCCATGCTGACCATGACTAGTCCCATTTGCCGAGTCGATCAAGAACGGGGAAACCGTCAAGATTGAATGTGTCGATTGGTGAGTGTCGCTGTCATGATCGGTAGTCCCTCCGACTAATCCCTGGCAGGACTGGTGGTCAAATCGGCAATAATGACTCTGCAGACGACGTCCGTAACGTTGATTTGACTAGAATTCACTACTTGAGTGGCCCTTTTGAGATCGAGAGTGCAGCTCCTGGAGATGTACTTCTTGTTGAGATCATGGATGTGCAGCCCTTCCAGGACCATCCTTGGGGCTTCACAGGAGTCTTCGATCGCCGAAATGGCGGTGGCTTCTTGGATGAGATTTATCCATCTGCGTGAGTTCTTTACAGTGTCATTGAACACTGTCCGGGACTGACAGACTTGGGCCTCAAGCGCAAAGGCGATTTGGGACTTCGAAGGAATATACGCCACTTCCCGCCATATTCCACACGTTAAATTTGCCGGGCTCATTCACCCAGGTATTCTGGGATGCGCTCCGTCCGCCGAGGTGCTTGACACCTGGAATCGCCGCGAGGGAGAGCTGATTGCTGCTAACAAGTTGGATCGTGAGGTTGCTTTACCGCCTCTACCTAAGAATTGCCATGCCGGAGCCGCAGACGAGTCCACAAAGAACAAAGTCGGAACTGAGGGTGCTCGCACAGTACCCGGTCGGCCAGAACATGGCGGCAATTGCGACATCAAGAATTTGAGCCGAGGAAGCAAGGTCTATCTACCCGTCCACGTTGACGGGGCCAAGTTCAGTGTTGGAGACCTACACTTTTCGCGTACGTCATTACGATGATGCAGATGAGCTGCTTGCTAACGTGCTACAGAGGGAGATGGAGAGATATCCTTCTGTGGCGCTATCGAGATGGCTGGAGTCATTACTATCAACTTTAAGGTTCGCTGAAACTTCCGCATGGCCGAAACATGACGTTCCCCAGGAAGACTCATTAACTTCATCGCAGGTGATCAAGAACGGCATGGCTGAGCTTGCCATGAAGTCGCCGATCTATATTCCTGGCCCTGTCGAGCCCCAATTCGGGCCAGGTCGACACATCTATTTTGAAGGCTTCAGCGTAGATTCCCATGGCAAGCAACACTACATGGACGTAACAACAGCCTATCGTCAGACCACTCTACGTAAGTGCTAGGTCTTCAGCCTCTGCGCGATGACCTATGAACTGACGGAAGTTCGCAGGATGCATCGAGTACCTTCGACGCTTCGGATATAATGACTACCAGATCTATCTTCTCCTCTCATGTGCGCCGATTCAGGGACACATCGCTGGTATTGTGGACATTCCTAATGCCTGCACAACCCTTGGCATGCCTATGGATATATTCGATTTCGACATTTCGCCGTCCAGGAAAGCTGAGAAGATGGACATGGGCACCTGCGCTTTTGAAACCGGGGTCAAGGAAGGCAAAGTAGAGAATGGAGGTCAGAACAGCGAGCACAGTTTCGGCGGCGGCCTGACTTACAAGGAGTAAGCGTACGCTTCAATTGTTCGTGATTATGGCTCGACCCTCGTCGATAAGCGTAGCTAGCTGAAGTTCTAATCTGATATAAGCGGGATTCTTACAAAAGTCATATATTCGTGCTTTCGACCGCGGTGACCGATGCGCTGTGTGCGCAGAATGTTCTACTAAATCATGATGCTCCGAACTAATGCAGCTGCATTCTTGCGTTTCCTCTTCCATGTATGGCAAGTTTAATAGTCTGGTATTATGGAAAACCCTTTATGTCCCGTGTCATGACGATGACGGGTCGCAGCTGCGTTTCCTTGTCCCATGAAATTACAGCCGGGAGTATCACAAGTACGCACGGTGTTGTCCTCCGCCTCATCGCGGATCTCACTCAGAGCAACGTGGCCTGTTTTTTCTGCGTGTCGTTTCCCTTCCATCTGGCCACTTCCTATCCAATCGCATCCCGGTACATCACATTTCAGGACCAGGCCTTCGGTATCGGTGTAATAATGAGCTGAATGAAGCTTAGCAACCAGCTTCTGCGTCTTTGCTAATACATCCTCATCGCTGGTTGGCCAGAGCGTACGATCAACTTCCGGGGGGAGTGTCGGATTGGTGTGGGGGTAATCCGAGTAACTGAAGGCAACACGGTCATAATGGATGCCTGAGTAGAGAAGCACGCAGCGATCGCGTTTTCCTTCGCCGAAATTGATCAGGTTTTGAGCCTTGTGATGTTAGTTCGCTGCCTGTGTATTGTCTGATTGAGAACCAACCTGAACATCGTACGTGCTGATTTGAACGTCAAATATAGAAGACAAGATGCTCAACTCAATGCCACCTCCCCATCGATCTGGGTCTTGGATGCTGCGACAGTATTGCGTTGGCGAGCTCCCTAGCACAGCAGCTGAGTAGACATCTTGATGTTCACTGATGTAGTCGGCCATCATCTTTCGAAGTTTGTGGGCGGGAATCTGCTCCGGTAGGGCACCGCCGAAAGCCGTGAAGAGGCAGCTATTGTCACTGGGCATCACCCGGAGCACTTAGTTTGTCAGCACAGTCTTTCTCTCGTTCCTTCATGGATCTCTCGGCTCTCACATAGTGTGCCATCCCTCTCAGGCCAGGGTATGTTGATGTCTTCCGGATTGTCCTGAGGGGCTGCCTGGCTGACCTGGGCATTATCGTTCCGTGGGGCTACAGCAGGAGGCGTTACAGCTCGCATCTCATCAGGCACGATGGTGAGGGTCTCTCCATGGAGACCTAAAGAACGCGCAGTTTCCGTGCGCCTGGACAAATCCAGCGTCTTCATCGCCATTGGAGGCCCAAACTTGACAGAGAATGATTCCACACCTGTGCGAATCTTGAGCTCAGCTAAAAGTCCCTCGAGTGTCACATCGTCTGCGAGCTCGAGAGTGCCGGTACCACTTGGGCTTTTGTATCTGGCCCGCATCGCTACCTGTGTGGTTTGCTGTTGATGGACGATGTGATGAGTGTGGTAGGTGCTGGTTGGCGTGTTGCCATAAACGTAGTCCACCCTGTCGTCGTGGTCGAATTTTTAGGTGCCAGAATGTAAAATGAAACACACGACAACCCACGGAAAAGAAACTTGTACTATCTGACTCCAAGGGCTTTAAATAAATAGATTATTCACTTCCAGATGAGAGACAACGCCACTCCAAGTCGATGGGGACAATGTAGGGTAGCCATTCGCGTATGAGTAAGCAATGTCGGTGCAGCACACCAACTCCAAGCTCCAGTCGCGATTGTGGATCCTGGAACGCGCCCCAGAGCATCCAAGTACCTACCATTGCGACTTTGCGCCATCTGCTATAGCCTCTGTATTGGAACTTGCAGATCCGGTCCACTAGCAAACATCGAATTGATATTGAGACGACCACCATCACTGCACTTCGAAATGTCGACTCGTCGGCGGGCGTCGGTGCGTGAGTCGGTCGAAGGGCGAGATGCCGAGGAAGACGTCGAAATGCGCGATCAGTCCGATGACGAAGACACGAACGATGTCGATGCAGAAGGGGATGCCGACGATGTAGAAGGTGAAGAAGAGGGCGAAGAGAGTCGCGACTTACATCATACAATCAGCGAACTTTCGACTTACCTCTGCCAATTTGAAGAAGAGTAGATATCCCTTCAAGCTCCTACCAGGTCTTGTTTGCTAACATGGCAATGTCAGTGGCGAGGAGATCGCTTCCGGCTTCCAGAGAATACCCAATCGACGCGTGCTGCCCGATTACTTCGAAGTGATATCGACACCGATTGCCTTCAGCACAGTTCGAGTACGTTCCGGTTGCAACTGTACACTTCTGTCCCTGTCGCTAACCTGGCCAGCAAAAACTACTGAAGAAGCAATACACTTCATTCTCGGAATTCGTCCGAGATGTGGCCCAGATCTGTCACAATGCGCAAGTTTACAACCGCCCGTCGGCGCCGATCTTTGGCGCGGCTGAGCGACTTCGGGAGATTTTCAGAACAGAGCTAGACAAGCTGGTCGCACAAGGTACCATAACTGCAGACGATGCAAGACTGCCGGACCTCGGGGAGCTGCCGCCCGCGGAAGATTCCCCGCCGCCACCCTCGGATGCCGGCGATGTCGACGTCGAAGATGACGAGGACGAAGAGGACGAAGAAGAGGATGAGGATGACGACGATTCTGAAGACGAAGGTCGGTCCCGAAGGCGACGTGGCCGTGGCCATGGTTCGATGGGTGGACGCAGAGACCGCGATGACAAGGACGATGAAGCGCACAAGCGGCGCGGCCGACCCCCATCCGTGATGACCCCTATGGAGGCCCGCATTTCCTCGCTGTTGAGAGGACTTCGCAAGTTCAAGGACAGCAAGGGCCACCTCCTCATATTGCCCTTCGAGAGACTCCCAGACAAGGTAGCCGTGCCGGACTATTACAGCACCATCACCAGCCCAATTGCCCTCGACCAGATCAAAAGGAAGGCTAAGCGAAAGAAGTACGCAAATGTCGACGCGGTCATGGCCGATGTCAACTTGATGTTCGACAATGCCAGACTCTACAACGAAGACGACAGTCCCGTTCACGTTGCGGCCACAGAACTTCAGGAACAAGCCAAACAAATTGCCGAGAACGAAAAGGCACGACCTGACGATGATTTCCGAGATGAAGACGGCAAGTTGCCGCTCGCCGAGATTCAGTATAACGGAGAGAGTTGGAAAGTTGGTAAGTTAATCGTCCTTCACAACCATGTACAGAGCTAACGGAAGGCCATAGGTGATTGGGTACACATACGCAATCCAAATGATCTTGCCAAGCCGATTGTTGCCCAGATTTATCGGACCTGGCAGGATCGGAGTGGCCAAAGATGGATCAATGCTTGCTGGTATTACAGACCAGAGCAAACCGTGCATCGATATGAGAAGCATTTCTTCGAGCACGAGGTGGTCAAGACTGGTCAATACCGTGATCACCAGATTGAAGAAGTTATCGAACGATGTTTTGTCATGTTTGTGACGCGCTTCAACAAGGGCCGACCGCGTGGATTCCCTCCAGACAAGTCTGCCTACGTCTGCGAATCGCGATATAACGAGGAGAAGTTCCGGTTCGCCAAGATCAAGACATGGGCTAGTTGCGTGCCAGACGAGGTGCGCGAAAGGGACTACGAGATGGACCTATTCGAGGTACCTCGCCGTATGAAGAAAGTTCCGAGCCCCATCAAGCACCTCCTGCGAGACGATGCGAAAGAGACGGATGCACTTCCCAAGCCGACGTGGGGAAGTCCGAATGCGCCACCAATTGTTGGAGCTGTGCATCGACGACCCAGGGAACCCAATGTAAGTTTGACCTGCTTCGAACGGAATGGCAACAAAGGCTCCAAGCTTGTCGAGTGTCTTCAAGACTCGAGGTGCTTTTTCGTCGTTTCTTCGAGGGTATGAAAGCTAATACGTGGCTAGGAGTCCCCGCCACCTGAACCGACGCCGCCCCCGCCTTCAGCTTCTCATGCGTCGGAGGTGCATGGGGATGCGGCTCGCCGTGCATCGATTATGTCCCGAGATCTTGGACCAGATATGGCGACACGTACAATGTCAGGACATTACATGGGCCAGGCGCCATCGCCGTCCCCAAGTCAGTACCATACCCACATGGCGCCGCAATTCCAGGTCGCCACACCCCTGCAACAAACCCCAGTCCCGGTGCCGCAGCCGCAGCATCATCTGCCTGCCAGCCCGCAAGCCATGCGACCGGCCCCATATCAGCAAGCCATGTATCCACAATCTTACGCGCCAGGATACGGTCAGTCTCCGGCACCCCATCACCAGAGTGTGCACAATTCACACCTCAACAACTATCAAATGTCCGCGCCCGTTGCTAGACCTCCAATGCAGCAGACACCAAGTAGTGGGCCGCCACATGCCAACATGTATAACCCCCCACGTCCACCGGAGGTATACACTTTGCCGGACAATGTCAACGATGTCTTGGCACCAGAATTGCGAAAACACTTTCAACATGACGACTCAGGCCGCGTGCTTTTCTTCACAACACCGCCTCTCGATAGATCGCACAATGGGATTTCGCCTGCAAGCGCAGGTCTTGGACACAGCGCTCGCTATCTGGCAGGACGGAGTGAGTGGCTGGCAGAACGCGACTTGAAGCGCAAAGCTCGTGATGAGCGAGCCGCCGCCCACACACAGAAAAGGGCGAGCCTAGATGCAGATCGTGTATTAGACGGAGAGCTTGTCACACACGCCGTTGATGCGATGGGCAGCTGGCTTGAGCGATTTGAGTCTGACACGCAACAATGGGAGAAGAAAGCCGGATTGAGCGGCTGGCGTACACACGCAACGGATGCGAAGACGTCTTAGTAGGAAGGGTTGTGATGGTAGATGGTCTTTGTTACACGGCGCTAGGAGGACACGAAAGCGAAAATGGAAATGGCATTCGAATTCTGGACAGGTGTTCTGGAAAAGGCGAGCCTTGGAGCTGGACGATTTCTTATTTCGGAAACTGCACTCACTGTGCTTGAGGACAATAAAAATCTTTTCTGAGAGGACAAGCTGAAATGTGTTCGAACACCGTGTAAGGGCCTTTCAGCCAGCCTTCATACTGCGACGTCATGTGTCGTAGTATCCCCTCTCATCCGTCGACTCTGGCCCAGAGCATCCATGATTGCTTCGTATACAGCCCATTGTACGGCATTTACCATGAACGCTCTTAGACTACAGACTGTGAGGCCGCGGAAGAATGGGCGCATGCCTCCTTCAGCGTATGTGACTTTCGCGACCTCAACGGCGCCGACCCTTCTGTGGGTGCCATTGCTATCACCCGGCATGAGAAGGGGTGACGTCTCACTCGAGGGATTCCAAGCCTGCGTTTGGACCCGTGTCTTGATGACATCCAGAGGAAAGACGCTTGCCCAAGTCACAACACCTGCAATACCGCCGCAAAGAAGTATCTTTGGTGCTTCTGCACCCCAAGTAGACTCCTTGACATCGTCTTTTGACGTCCAGAAACTATTGGCAAGCTCATATGACCAGAAATAGAAGCCATACCCAATGCTATCGCGCAAGGCGGTGATCGTTCCTCCAAAGTAAAGGCCGCGTAAACCATCAGAGGCAATGATGGTCTTTGCGATGCTCAAGCTGGATACTGACGGCACCGCCATTTGCGCACGACATTTGATCAGTTCCGTTGGAGTACTGACCACCCATGTGGCGAGACCACCCAACGCCCCAGCTGCCCATGTTGTCCATAAGCTGCTTTGTACAGAGAGGGCTTTGTTCAGAGCCGACTCCGACCGATTGTACGACACGAAGAGCAGGGCATTGAGCGCCCCATAGCCTAGTATCGGTGCGGCAGTGCCAGTCACCACAGTGGAGGTAGTTCGGAGCGATGTCGAGGACGGCACGGATCCAGCTTGCAGGCGTACTTTGATCAGGTCTAGAGGATTCCCAACAAGTATTCCCACGGCGCCGCTGATATAGCCGGCCCAGAAGTCGGCGGACATTTGTCCACGTAAATCGTCACAGATCAGTGGCCCACGAGCTTCAGTATTTGCGGGTATTGCCTCTGGCGTATTATTGGAGACAACGTTGTATCATCGGGCTTGTTGTATTCCCGACAGCTGCAGCGATTGCAATTGTCGTGGTGCTTCTTAATCTCGCTGATTCGGTTTATGAGGAGACAGACTCGGCCATTGCTGGTCCACCTTGCTCGCGCTACCGTCGGTGGAGGACAAGAGACCTCGGCTTCGTGACATCAAGCTTGTGCCCCATGACTTTTACCCTGATCAGCCATTATTATGTCGGCGGCCAGTTTTATCAGTCTCCCTCGTCATAGAAAGTTTCAATCTAGCTCGGCTCAGCCAAATACGTTTGCAACAGTGCGAAGTCTAGCAGCCTAAGAGTGGCGGGCATCAAGATTCGGTCTTGGTATCGCCCGCTCAACTCACTAGGGCGTTTCATAAATCGTGCAATATTCCTATTGACTTAAAGAAGTCTTGAAATGTCGTTTTAGGGTATGTGCATTGGAGACAACAAATTGGAGTTGTAGTAGTTCTCCAATTAGGCACCATCCGTCTAAGTCACGTGAGACCGCGTCTCAGGCGCGCTGGTGCGTTCGCGTCCCCCCACACCCATCAACAATGTTCACTCATCCAGTCTCGCAAGAACACCGCCACGTCAAGCATCAAGCGAGCTTTGGTCCAGATTCCTGATATTCAATATGGCTTCGACGTAAGTTCTTTCGCGGCTTCTCAAGACGCATGCAATACTGACATGACAACAGGCCAAAGGCTCCGGCCACTCCTCTCGCTGGCAAGGGCCGTGCTCTGGTCAGAAAGACGTCGATGCCGCAGCTTGGAGCACTTTCCAGGCCATTCCGGTGCCCTGGATCCGCAAATGCGACACCTGCAACAGATAGGCCCGCACGTAAGAAAAGAAAAATCGACTACCGAGGAGCCGACGGAGATGTGGACGCCGAGAAACCGTACTCAAACGATGACCGCCTGGCTTTGGCTACACGAGATGCCAACCGCTATCCAGTATTTCAACCGAAGGAGAAATCGACAGTGTTCAGGAAGGCTTTTGCAATACCAATGAAGGATAAGGAAAACGGGGCATATAATCCGAACCGGCCGCCTCCAACTCTTGGGCTGAGGCGCGGTGCCATGTTTTGTCCCAAAGCTTTGCATGATCCCAGTGGCGAATTTGCGATCGTACTCTACGACCCCACCATCGACGATAAGCCTAAAGTGCCAACCGAGGAAACCAAGGAACCTGAGAAGACGATCGCAGACAAGTCGCTTGACGCGCCGCTGGTTCACAAAAGTCTTGCCGAGATACTTGGCATCAAGAAGGTGGTGGACAACGAGCATCCAAGGGTGCCGGTAGTTCTGGACCCCAAACTCTCCAAGGTTCTTCGACCACATCAAGTCGAGGGTGTAAGGTTCATGTACAAATGTGTCACTGGTATGATCGAGGAGAAAGCCAACGGCTGCATCATGGCGGATGAGATGGGTCTCGGAAAGACTTTGCAGTGCATCACACTCCTGTGGACATTGCTAAAACAGTCTCCTGATGCTGGCAAGACCACGATACAAAAAGCCATCGTCGTGTGTCCAGCCAGTCTGGTCAAGAATTGGGCTAACGAGCTGACCAAATGGCTTGGTCCTAATGCTACCACACCATTTGCAATCGACGGGAAGGCTTCGAAAGAGGAACTCACGCGACAGCTCCGCCAATGGGCCATGTCATCCGGACGTTCGGTGACCAGACCAGTCATCATTGTGTCCTATGAGACCCTACGCCTCAATGTTGAGGAGCTGAAGCACACGCGGATCGGCTTACTCTTTTGCGATGAGGGCCACCGACTGAAGAATGGCGACAGCAATACTTTCAGCGCGCTGAACAACTTGAATGTATCGCGTAGAGTCATTCTTACTGGAACCCCGATTCAAAACGATCTGACGGAGTACTTCGCTCTGACGAGCTTCGCAAATCCAGGCCTACTGGGAACACGACAAGAATTCCGCAAGCGTTTCGAAATCCCAATCATGCGAGGCCGAGATGCTGACGCCTCTCCTGAAGACCGCAAGAAGGGTGATGATTGCACAGCTGAGCTGCTGGGCATTGTCAACAAGTTCCTCATCAGGCGGACCAACGACATATTGTCGAAGTATTTGCCGGTCAAGTACGAGCACGTGGTCTTCTGCAATCTGGCGCCTTTCCAGCTAAAGCTTTACAACTATTTTATTACCAGCCCGGACATTCAAGCCCTTTTGCGAGGCAAAGGTAGCCAGCCCTTGAAGGCTATCAACATCCTCAAAAAGCTGTGTAATCATCCCGATCTGCTCAACTTGGCCGAAGATTTGCCAGGGAGCGAGAGGTGCTACCCTGAGGATTACGTCCCCAAAGAAGCCCGTGGTCGAGATCGAGAGATCAAGCCGTGGTACTCTGGCAAGATGGCCGTCCTTGACCGCATGCTCGCTCGTATCCGACAAGATACGAACGACAAAATTGTGCTGATCAGCAATTACACGTCGACCTTGGATCTCTTCGAAAAACTTTGTCGATCTCGTCAGTATGGAAGCCTGCGTCTGGACGGTACCATGAATGTGAACAAGCGACAGAAACTTGTGGACCGATTCAACGATCCGAATGGGGACGAGTTTGTCTTCCTTCTAAGCAGCAAGGCAGGTGGTTGTGGTATCAATCTGATCGGTGCAAATCGATTAGTGCTTTTCGATCCAGACTGGAATCCAGCAGCTGACCAGCAAGCTCTGGCTCGTGTCTGGCGTGACGGCCAGAAGAAGGACTGCTTCGTGTATCGCTTCATTGCCACAGGGACTATCGAGGAGAAGATCTTCCAGCGACAGTCGCACAAGCAGAGCCTCTCATCATGCGTAGTGGACTCAGCTGAGGACGTCGAGAGGCATTTCTCTCTCGATAGCCTTCGTGAGCTTTTCCAGTATCGCCCAGACACCACCAGCGACACACACGACACATTCAAATGCAAGCGCTGCAAACCGGATGGGAAACAATTCCTCAAAGCGCAAGCGATGCTTTACGGCGACACGAGCACATGGAACCACTTCGTCAATGCTACGATGAAGCCGATTCAGGATCTCCTGTTGCGACAGGAGTGCGATGATAAGGAAGTCTCCGCCGTCTTCCAGTATATATCTCATTGATGAGGAGCACTTCGGAAGTGATGTGATGTTGGTCCCTATAGGCTTGGGCGGGAGGCGTTTTGCACTTAGATCGTTTGACCACACTACAATTAGCGAGGCGCTGTTGCTTTACCTTTGGGCGTAGACCAATAATGATAGACTTTATGAACACAGAATTGCTTGATAAACCTGATGGTTACATTTTCTTCGGCATCACCATCACCACCACATGTCCCGGCTCCGTGTGCGTTGACTTTGGCAATCTGGATCTGGTGGGCTCACACAGGTGGAAATATACAGGTAGTCATGGCTATTTGTTCGATGCATAGAGGAGAAGCTTGGGATGTATCGTTCTTTCTTTGTAGTGGGTTTCAGTATAGTATCGTATCTAAGCAATCGCTGTCGATGAAAGTCCAAGTATCTGATGATTCCGAATTGACCTCATCCGAATTGACCTCATCCGAATTGACTTCTTCCGAGTGTTTTGGAGGTTCCGGATACTTCTTGATGTGCTCAATGGCCCAAATGAGATCGGGCCCCAAGGGAGGCGGCAACCTTCCGTCGCCATGCAAAGTACCGAGTCCTGCAAACTCAAAGAAATAGTTGAGATATCTTTGCGTCTCGCCATCATCCCAGGGAATGTCGTGAAATTTCTTGTGTTCCCTTTGGCATCTTTCGATACGACTCAACTCCCAAGCCTCCTGCTCTGCTAGCGGAGGAAGAGGGAATTTGTTTCTCTTAGCCCAGAGTCGCGCAATAGCAACAGCCTGGTACTCGAAACCGCGGAAGGTCAAAGTGCGCGGAATGCCGACGACTGCGATCGTCGGGTGGTTCCGAAGAAATGTATGCCAGTAGCAGTCTCGCAGCTTGTTGACTTCGTAGTCCCATATTGGGCCTTTATTTGTCTTTTCGTTCCAGAAGGGGAACGAGGCTTTGTATCCGGTGCAGTATATGACTGTGTCAACATCATCCAGCGTTGTACCGTCGACGAAGACGATACGACCACCGGGGAGGAATTCCTTGATGATGGGCTTCCACTCGATTCCTGGAGGTGGCTGATCTCCATCCCATCTTGACCTTGATCTTCGCGAGACGTAAACTGGATGCTTTGCAACGCCAATGCATTCAGCGCTTACGTCGTGGCCCGAAGCCGAGTTGCCAACCACAACGACGCGTTTGTCTTTGAGGCCCGAGGGAGAGCGATAGTATTTGGAATGCATCACTTTCGGTATCTGAGAGCGGTCATCATCTCCAAGGCCTGGAACGTCAGGGATCTGCGGAAAAAGTTCAGTATATGGTGCTAGCAGAAATGATCAGGATCATTCACATAGGGTACTGAGTAGTGACCATTCGCGATGACCACGGCATCAAAGAACTCTTCCCACCAGATGTCCAGATGTCTAGAGGGGTCGTACTTGCGAAGAGTGAGCTTCCACCTTCCACTGCCACTGGCTTCAGAGTCGCTACGATCAGGCACTGCTGAAAGATCCTCCACTGTTGTATTGAGCGACAACAGGGAGTCGAGGCCGTGAAGCGAGAAGTAACTTTCGATGTATTGTCGAGCCACTCGATGAGGAACAAATGGGCCATACGGGAAAGGAGAATCTGAGAAGCTCATGGCTATGTCGGGGACGTTGGTGCTGCTTCAAGTCAACGGTGCACTTTTGTCTTCATTCGAAGATCATGAACTGCCTACGTACGTCAGCGACTCGTATATTGGAGTTATAGTCCATCGATTTGCCCTCGATGGAGTTGCGGTAGTAGGCAGATTACTGGGGACTTTTAGAGGCTGATCAATGTCCAAAGGCAGCTTTCCAGGAGGGACATTTTGTCCGGTCCCTGGGTCAGGATCGTATATCCTGTCAGCGAGATACTCAGTAAGTCAATACATCTCATAGAGTACCCAAGGACTGAAAATACCAAGTCCCGCCTGGTGACTCTCTTCTTTCGAAGACCTTGATCCGCTCGAAATAGTCTTCAGATCTTAAAGCCGCGGCTGTTATTGCCCCTGGTCGCTTTGTTACCATGAGTGCGCCAGGCATCTATAAAAGCATTTAGCTCACCTGCAGCACCTGCTCCTATGATGGCGACAGACTTGATAGCCATGACTGCTGTTCGAGCGTTCTCTCAATCATGCGTGAGAATGTGAGAGCCTCGTGGGAATACGCACCAATATCGTGGACGAACCGCGCATACTTCTGCGGCGCTAGATGAAGAGGCGCCTGCCATCGCCACGCGGATTATGCAGGCCGAGACTCATAAAGATATCGTATCACTCATGCTGTGTTGGTAGATGGCGCAATGGCTTTCTTCAATGGCGTTTCTGACTGACCCCGCGTCATATCCGGCAACATGCTGTATGGCGGAGGCAATGCCGTCACAACACTCCAGCTTATCAATCGGATCGCCAGAAGGGTCTCCTCTGATGATGTGATTCGTTCGTGTGAGCGGGAAGGAGTTCGGATACAGAAGTAGTGTGGTCTCGGATGGTTCGTCTGTGGTACCCACGCAGCCGGGAACGGCGCCCACTACACCACAAATACCTGGAGGTAATCTTTCCCACGATCTCGTACATCCCTGGCTCGCATCAAGAAAAGGATAGAAGCTTTGAATCTGGTATATTCAGTCGAGCGCATGATATGACAATGACCGAAACCACCCACAATGACGAGGAGGGTGTGCACACCGAAGAATCGCCGCTCCTTGTGAACGATACTGTTTCACACATTTACGGTGCCGGTGGTGAGCCACCTCCTGATTCTGCGCAGAGAGTGAGCTCGTGGTACATTTGGAGGCTCTCGGGGTTCTTAGCGGTGGTCTTGGTTCTTGCCGTCTTCGTCAAAGGATGGGTCGATGCCGATGAAGATCTCAAGGTCAGTATATGAGATGATGTGTCATTACTAGAAGATCAGAAACGCTTACACTATCATTGCCTAGTTCGACCTATCCGATGCACTGAAAAGGGCCGTAGGTGGTGGCCTGAGTGGTGCGGCCGCGATGGTGTTGCAGGTTCTCCTGCTCATGGTATGTTGCTTTGGTCAACCCTCAAACTTCTGGCCTCCGCGCATGAAAGAGGACTCTAAGTTCATGTGCTCTTCTAGCCACTTCGGACCACAATGAACTACCAGTATCGCTTTGGTACAAGCTTTACCGAGGCCACAAGCACGCTATACGCCCAGGGAGGTTTTGGACGATACTATCAAGGGATCACAGCTGCACTAATACAGGGTCTGAGGCCAACCCCAGACACGCTGTAAAGCATAACTTACTGATTTCGAGGGCACAGGACCGGCAGCTCGTTTCGGAGACACCGCTGCGAATGCCGGAATTCTTGCGTTGCTGCAATCAAACCCTTACTTGGCAGCGCTGCCATCACTGGCCAAGACCGTATTCGCCTCACTCTGGTGCGTACTTTCCACGCTTCTCACTTCGTAAGTGTGACCACCGTGCTGACCTTCAGATCAGTGCGGCCTTATTTCGAATGGTATTGACACCCTTGGACACTCTGAAGACGACACTGCAGGCACAGGGTTCTCATGGCACCGTCATTCTCCGTCAGCGTATCAGAACGCATGGGCTCGGGACACTATGGTGGGGAGCCCTGGCTACTGCAGCAGCAACATTCGTTGGACACTATCCTTGGTTCGCTACAGTAAGCCAGACCTTGCTGAAGTGCTACAAAGAGAAAGACTGATAACATGGCAGTATAATCTTCTCAGTGAAGTCCTCCAAGAGCCCACAAAGAAGCATCTCGGATTGTGGCTGGCACGGCTGGCCTTTATCGGATTCGCAGCCTCCGTCGTGTCGGATACTGTCTCCAACTCACTCAGGGTAGTCAAAACTTTCCGCCAAGTCAGCCTTGAGAAAGTATCGTACTGTGTGTACTGTGATCCTGGAAACTATGACACGATACTAACAGAACTCCAGCCGAGGCGGCGCTGCTGATCGTGAGGGAAGATGGCGTTATTGGACTTTTGGGAAGAGGCCTGAAAACCCGTATACTTGCAAATGGTTTGCAAGGATTGCTGTTCTCCATTTTGTGGAAGCTTTTCCAGGACTTGTAAGTGCCCCGAATCATTACCAACGGGAAAGATCTAAAGCATCTCATATAGGTGGGAGCAATACGCGTAGGAAGCCGATGTGAGACTTCTCGGGAGGAGTTAAAGAGACTGCCCCAGTCGCGAAGGAACTGCGACCCTGGCAGCAAGACCCTGGCTGGCTGCCTCTTGAGATATAGCGACATGGGACCATATCTCGCGGATATGCGACCTAATAACCGTCAGCCGGCGAATCTGATCCACTCCTCACCTGTCTGATGAAGTTTAGAACCAGTGCATTTGGAGGCTATAATCGAATGCGCAGTTCAATATGCCTCCGATGAAGACACTTTTCGTCAATTAGTGGCTTGAAAGATCCCAGTAGCTCATGGCTGTTGTATAGACACATTTGGTGAGGTGGCGTTGGAGGAGAGAAGTGGGTGGGGTCAATCCGTCTCTTGTCAGTCGCGACCAAAAATTCACTTCTACTCACAATTCTGCTCATCCTCAACCTTCACTTTTAAAGACCAGCACAAGCATCAGCAAGAGTCAATCGACTTTAAGGATTCAGAAGAACAAAGCAAAGCCAAAGTCCAACCTCGCAAAAATGTCAAGACAGACCGGATCTTCCAGCCAGGAGGCCGACTTCAATGCTCTCTACCTGCAGCGCACCACCCAAGAACTCGCAGAAGACCTGGACAAGGTCCGCAACGCCGAGGACTTCAAGGCTGATTCCGTACCATTTCTCGTACATGCGCTGCAACAGGGAGCCAAGCAGTTCACGCCAAAGGAGCAACAGCGTGTTGTCGCCGCATCAAAGGACGGGCGCAGCACTTGATGAAGCACATCCCGCCAAAAATCTATTAACCACGACTTTACGAAGCATCCACCACGATAATTACCAAGATACACCATATTCGCGATACCGTTACTACTTGGTCTTGCTATGAAAAAGCCCGGCTCTTGACTACTCAGCTCATTCAATGCCACAGAGCCGAACACACAAAGCAGCTGATCAGCTTCAAAGAAGAAGCCAGCAGCGCAAATGGCGCTGAATTCAAGCCTTCCTCGAGCCACGTGAGCTGGTTCGGATCGATGATCTTCACGAAATGTACAGGGAAGGAACAGAGATCTTTTCAATTGAGAAGCAATGACATGTGAAGCTATTACCTGGAAGCTACAATCCTCCAGCACCCTTTGTCTTCCTTGACTAAATCATCGAAGGACCTGCCGTAGCTGGTCATGCAAGGGT
The DNA here is from genome assembly GCA_021347865.1 of Sarocladiaceae sp. CBMAI 1973. Lineage (NCBI taxonomy): Eukaryota > Fungi > Ascomycota > Sordariomycetes > Hypocreales > Sarocladiaceae > Sarocladiaceae sp. CBMAI 1973. Next base: position 28,414 of record WNLN01000356.1, read on the forward strand.
ATCATAGGAAGCATAATGAAAAATCCGTTCCGCCATGACGTCTTCTCAAATAGCATGTGAATATTACCGTCTTGAATGTTGTTTCTGCTGAATACGCTCAGTGTCGTGTATGCGCGCTGGTAGCCTGTGAATTTACTCGTATCGAGCCGTCGACCCCAAACGTCGCTCACTGCGAGCGGCCAGGCCCTTGATGGCGAGGACAATAATCTCCCACGCCATCAGGAGACCTACAAGACCCATGGTGACCGTGTACATGAACATTGCATCAAGTTCGTAGTGAATCATGCCAAGGATCGTGTCCGAGCTCTACGAAGGCGCACAATTAGTACACACAACAACAAACTGTTAAGGCTACCTGGGCACTTACACTCGCCATGAAGATGATGCCTCCAGCAATGAGAGCAAACGATGCCAAGAGCTCGGTTGGAGGCCGCGAAGGCATGACTGAGGTAGGGGGTCGAAGAAAGATCAACACGTAAGTCAGACCTCGTGCGAATGATGCGCCGACAAGTAAATTGCCCCATTGCTTATGAACCATGGTAGAGATCATGGAAGATTGATGATGAGAGCCCATCATGGTTCCAAGAAGCAGAATGACTAGAGCCGGAATGGGGTTGAGGGAGAAGCTGTAAGTTGCGGGCTCCTCCCTCTCACCTCGCTCCTCGTCATCTGAGTAAGCTCTCTCGGGTAATTCTTCCACTGTCGAGACATTGAGTAGTCCACGAATTCGAGTAGACTCAATAAGCATGCCGCACTGCAGAAACCAGGTTAGTCACGCCATGACATCAGTGAGGGACGCGGTAGATCGATTGATCTGCAAGCCTCGAGCGAGCCTGCCATCAACCAGCGATATTCCATCCCCTTTCGTTACTTCAAGACATTGGACGACTTACCAGACCACCACCCATGAACAGAATTGTGATGGAAAGATGCTCAAAGTCCTGCGGGTGCCATTTGCCTCCCCAGTGACCAAGATGCTCCATGAACACATTGGTTGATCCGTAGAAGAAGATGAGAGCGCTCTCCACGAACTCTGCAGACGGGCGCCACTTGCTCGAAGCTGATCGAGGCCGCACATTCCACGCCCAACCAAGGTCTCCAAAGCTGCCGGACCAGCGTCCGAGAGTAAAAAGACCCAGCCAGAAGAAGACACCACCTTTGACCCAATGAGCCAAGCCATTGAAGATCGCCTTGCCCTCCTGAGATGAGAATTAGCCTCGACTGATCATTTTCGTCTCGCATTAGAGTGACCTACAAAGAACCGTCCAAGAGTAGCGATACCGCTGGCCAATGCAATGAAGCCCAGAGGTAGGATGATTCGGTCAATGAGTCTATAAGCCATAACGAAGCAGGCCCAGACTTTGGAAGAGACCGCGGCAACAGCTCGCCTTCTCCAAGTCCCCTGAACATGAGAAGTAGCCAGATCAAGCTGTTCCAGAGGGCCGTCATCATCGTCCTCGTACTCCTTCTGGTAGCCCGCTAATGGAACAGCTTCCCCGTCATCGATGACCGTTGATGCTGAAGAACTCCTGTGAGAGTTGGACCCACTGCTTTCTGCTTCGTCACTAGATCGACGATATTCGCCAGAATACATGTGATTCTGAGTCTGGTCATTCCGCCTCATCATTCTCGTAAGTGGTAAGAACGCATTGCGCTCCCCGGTTGGGCTAGACGCTGCTCGGCCACGAGCCCGACGTGCCAACCCAGCTCGAGGAGGCTGACCGTGAACTGCGCCAGAGCTATCCAT
>WNLN01000357.1:0-30014 GCA_021347865.1 Sarocladiaceae sp. CBMAI 1973
CACGACACGAAAATGGTCGCAGGGGGCGGTGTCTCATCGGGGGCGTTGACCCCCTTCAGTCGAGGCCGATCATTCGGCCAGATCTCATTCCGTTAACCGATACAAACGTTAGACAGCCCCCGCCTGATGCCGAGTGCACTGTTGTTGACGAACACTTGTCTTGCACGCACTGCGGCTGAGGTGGGCCAGTCAGTAGCTGACTCGCTGAGACCCAGGAGGCTCCAGGCTAGCACTGCTTCCAGAAACCTCATGAAGCTTGTTTCCCGATACAGCAGGGGACATATCACACTACAGGGTCTCCTGCACCACAATGGCCAACGGAAACAAGCCAGGCTGAACAGAACCCTGAGCAGTGAAGAACAGACATACACGACTGTGTAGCACTGATCAGTCTTGCATAACAGCGCTTTTCGCAAAGCACTGGAATAAAACTCGAGATATGGCCGCTTGACGCATCCACAATGTTCAGGTAATACTCTCAAGTCATTGGTCGGACCGAGCTCCGCGACAATGTCCAGAACCCGATTGGCCTCGTTAACAAAACTGAATGCCTTCGATCCATCGCGAGTTGATGCGACCAGGTCAACAAGACTTGGTCAACGATTGGGAGCATGCACAGCTGCGCTGCTGGGAAGATGATGGGTCCTTGCCAACTACACATGAACCTTCTGCGTGATCACGAAACACCACTAGCCATACCGGAAGATTGCGTACTATTACAGAGATCGTGTGCACTCATTGAAGTTCCTCGAATGGCTTCGGAGACAGAGCCACGACGAAACGGTTGAGGGTAGTTTATCTCGATACATGTTTGGATGACTCTGAGACTCAGCCACAATCGCCATTTCTCGTCGTCTTCCAATCTGCGTTTCCGGGCCAAGGAAGTGACGTATTATGGTTCCCCGTCTGCACACTGATGGCTTTGCACCGCCTCAGCGCTCATGCAAAGAGCACTCCCTCTCGACCCCCTGCTCACCCTGATACCCCGACTGCTCTGTGATCGATGAGGTGTGCTCATCCGGATGTGTCGCCGAGCGCTCGGATGCTTGGTTCGTTCATCGTGGGAAGCTACGGGTCACGCGTATGTGGTTCCAGGATATAGTAAAGCTCCAGCAACCACGACCACGTAAAGCTATGATGGGGAGCAAAACCAAGAATTTCGAAGTCAAAGTCGAAGTTTTCGCAGGCCGGTAGCATTAGCATGCTTGCACTCTGGCTTCCTTGACGTGACAAGCAAATCATGGAGCGGATTTCATCACTGTGCGTGACGTTTCTTGGCCTTGGCGCCGATATCCTCCCGACAATCAAGGCACACATGAAAGCTTGAGCTACATGGCCAAGATCTCCGGAGTCCGTCCATAAAGACTCGTCCCCTAGCAAAATCAGATGGACGTACGATCCGCATGGATTGGTTGACTGCACTGCATTTTGATTGGGCGAGGATTCCCTGAACCTCTTCGAGCTCTCGGTTTGACTTAATGTTTGGTGTCAATATTAACATGAGCTGGGCAAGAACCTGGCCACCGAAGCTCGGCAACTCCGCGTTTTACGCGCTTCGTGCGGCTCAGGAGCATGAATCCACCTACGCTATGGGAACTAGGGCTGACAGCTCACTGTTCTCGAAATAGTAGCCGATGCAGCAGCCTGTCTGGCTTCTAGTGCTCTTCGCCGTGCACTCAAGTGCTGGATCCATCTTCTCACTTGTCGTACGTCACATGTATTCTAGATCTGGCAGTAATTATGATAGACTCTATGTCAAGATCGAAAGGACTAACAGGAGATGAGAGGCGGGATTGGGCGGACAGCCAGCCAGCAAGCCAAGGTCTTTGCCAATCTGGGATGGTTGCCTCCACGTAGTGAGTACATCGCCCCCATTCCACCGGAGGAGCGTGTGATCGGGTGCCAGTTCGTGGGCCGAGGCGGCGTCCTTGATCCGAGATGTGAGGGTAGGCAGCGGTACCAACGGGTCGTACCTTGGCCACTGGGATTGCTGGGCCTGGTCATAGCGTTTATTCCTTCGGATCCAACTGCAGGTAATGCTTGGCCCAGTCAGCAGGCCGTTGCTTGGCTCACTTTCAGATGAGGGATTGACTCAGGTCTCAGTTCGGTTGGCTCCGTCGGTCACCCACCGCCGACGAGATTCCTGTCTAGCGGCGAGGGGCAGGCGACAAATCACATCTGACGGGTGACTGGAGCGACGTGTTGATCTTGTCCCGTCGCGTGGTACCCGGGCCCTCGTCCGGCTGGTGCTGAAACGGCGGTCTTCGAACATATGGGCCGGTGCAGGATTTAGGGTGCTTGGTGTGGTGACCACGACTTTAGGGGCAAACGGAGTACCTCGACTTGACCCCAGTATTTTATGCATATTCCAGCACGAAATGCTTGACTAGGACTGGCGACGCGCAAGCTTACTGGGTCAATGCCAGGCAAGGAATGTCAAGTCGGCGATCAATCATTTATTGGGCTTACGGGAAGATAGACACAATCTGGGTCAAGCCCGAAGACGACAGGATGGCTAAGGTCTGATCTGGGCTATCTTCATTGGCACTAATTTGGTGACAGGTCAAGCGCGAGCGACGGGAGATGGTCTGTCGGAGAAGCGCGAGCAGGCCGCCGAAGCTCGGACTGCAAGAGACATTGGGAACAAACGCCAAAACGCACCTCATTGAGCACGCTATGTTCTGCCGGATAGCATGTCCGCGTTCCGGTCAAATACACAAGCCTGACTTTCGAGACCAAAACAATTACAATGCCGGCACCCAACCTGTTACACGGTCGTCGAAAATCAGAGGCAGAAGGTCACACAACCGGACGTACTGCTGAATCGGACCCAGCAGAATCTTTCCTATGCGCCACAACGCCCCCCAACTTTCGCCCCTTGTCCTGGGTCATCATGCTGTGCGAGGCGAAGGTTAATACGACACAGGATCTGCGCTCGATGTGGTGAGCGACGAGTCGAGCCTTGTGAACCAACGGATCGCGGGCGCGCGCCGTTGGGGCGCCGTGTTACCACGAAGAACCAAGAGGAGACCAGCCCACCAAGATATTGCACGTGGGAAAGCGTGATGATCAAGGTCTCAGCTGTCGATCTCATTGTCTCTCTTTTCTTATTCAGCCATGCAACGTAGATGTGCCACTTGTGTGATAACGTAAAGTATTGGGTCGGCTACAGGGCTGTCCGTCGTGACCTGTAAGAAGTTCTCAGGCTTGCAGCAAATGTCCTCTCTCGCACATGCTGAAGCTGTAATAGCGTCGGGAATTTGACAGAATTTCCCTGTTCAGGGTACTCGTTGAGACCACTTGGCGTTTCTCGTGGACAATGCAAGGGGCGGCAGGGCTAGCCGGATAGCACTTCATCAGCCGTCCGGCTATCTGGATGTAACCGCCTCCTTGCTCGAAGCGGCAGATCAAGCGAGCATGCACATCGTAAAGTGTGCGTGAGAGTTTCGGAGCACGTCCGGGTTCTTTGGCATGCGCTTATGTATTCATCCTCATTCACACCATCTAGAGGGTGACATTATCCCTTTAGCCCTCCGTTGTATCCATAGCATCCTGCGCCTTCAGCCTATCCTTCGCCGCCTGGATCTTGTCATCCTTCCACTTCAAGATCTGCTCCCTCAACTCATCCTGTGGTATAGCATCGTCGATTGTCATAGCTTGACGAGTGAAAGGATCCTTTGCATCGCTCAGTAGATGTTGCACGATGGTAGACCTGTCGACAATGTGCTTGCTTGGCAGCAGTACGGGGTCGATCATCAATACACCCATGATGGGGTCCTCGTATTCAGCGGGAATATCTCCAAGGTCCATCTCCGCTTGATCGAGGATCTTCTTGGCCTCTTCAAACTTCTTGAGGAGCTTGTTCCAGCGTGCAATGTCTGCGGGATCACGCTGGTGTTTTGTAACGAGAATACGGGAGACACGCTCGAGTACCTCGGGCTTGTATGAGCGGCCGTCCCCTGCCACGGCATCGATGAAGATGGGGGATGTGCCGAGATTCAGGTAGATCTCGACGAAATCGGAGAGAAGCTGAAGGGGACGGAAGTGGTACTTGTCTTTGTTTGAGACACTGAGCTCTGCTGCTGCTTTCTTTCCAGCCAGTGTGTCGAGATTGTAGTTCAGCATAGGTGCCAGACGCGACACAATCTCGGGCATGGTAAATGCTTCACTGAGTGAATCGGTGAACAGTTTCATCATCTCGAGGGTCTCGTTGGCAAGCTGCATGTACGATGTCGCTTGGCTGCCGAGGCTCTGAAGCTCTTCTTCCTTCTTCTGGCGTTCTTCTGCGGGCAGTGACGGGTTCTGCAGTTCGATCTCCAAGCTGCGCATCTTTGGAAATTTGGTGAAAGCCTCATCAAGGACGTAAGTTGCGTCGTTCAGAAGCATGTTGACGAAGTGCACAAAGAAGCTCTTGTTGACCCTGAAGCACGCAACGTTAGCTCACTCTGTTTGTTGCACCTCCTGAAAATGCAGGTTTACTCACTTGCTCTTATCCTTTAGCTCCTGCTTGTACACGTCATTGACCCATACACACTTGATGACCTGGAAGATCTCGTAGCGAATGTTGAACTTGTCGTAGAATTGGGTATGTGCACCCGTCGATTCGCACTCGATGTAGAACTTCATCAGGGAATGCAGCAGGTAGTTGTTGGCGAACTTGGATGAAATGAGCTGGTCACCAAACACACCCCTCTTGAGGTGCATGAAAGGCCATGTGCCCGAGAAGAGAAGAGAGACAAGCGAAGACTTGAGGTAGGGGTTCTTGATGTATTCGGAAGACCGCAGGAGGGTGATGCAGAGCGCGATCATTTCGTCGCCAATGGCACTCGGAAGGATCTTTGGTAACCACCTACAATGATCGGTCAATGAATATGCCACGGACTCTGGCCTCGATTCTCTTACCTGAAGATGAATTTGAAGTTATCCACGATGTTCTGAAGAGTGTATTCCGGGAGGCAGGAGAAGGCATCTGACTCCTCGACCGTCAAGGGCAGTCTGAAATCATCACATTAGTAATCTTCCGACCTTTGATGGAATCGTATACTAACTTGATCTCCTTGCTTTCCAGACCGGGCTTGTAGTTTGACTGTGTGGCCAAGCGAAGCAACCACACTGCAACGTAACGCATGAATCTGAGTGACGTGCTCTGCATCCGCTCGTCCAGCAACACGCCTTCAATGGCATACTTCAATGCGATCGTCTTTTCCAAAACATTTGTATGTCTTCTTAGTGTCTCCTCAAACATCTTCAGTTGACGTGGTACATTGGCAACCTTAGGACGCTCAGCCTCCATCGCCTTGAGATGCTTCTCAATGTACTTAATCTCACGATCCAGGTTCTTGAGCTGAGAATTTGCCGCTTCGCTGCCGTAGTGGTGAGCCGCCAACGTCAGGAAGAAAGCTTCTGAGATGAAGTTCGATTCGCCAGACTGCTTCTGTTCGTAAAACTTGTCTGCTGCTGCTTGATCGGCGTTGATTTTGGTCTCGTCCTTGATGTCGACACGTGGGTTGCGCTGAAAGTACCGGACATCGATCTTGTCTACCTTGCTGAAGTCGTTATCCATGAAAGGCTCGCAAAATCTGTCCAGGATTGTTGTGACGTTCATCATGAAGCCGTCAGAAGCGACCTCTCGCGGATCAACCTGCAATGCTCGTCTCTTGTGGTTGGAGTTCATGATGTAGGCGAACCAGTCCAGCGTCTTGCTTCTCGTCTCGGGGCCTGCCCTGATGAAAGCGTTTGCGATGACGAAGAGGTCGTCCTGATGTGTTCTCAGCACCATTCTAAGAGAGTCCTGCGCGTTGGTGATTCTTGCGCGATCCAGCGAACGCGGACCAGGGAAATAGCTCTTGATGACTTCGGGCTGCAGAGGTGATATGCGGAAGAATGGGCCCAAAATCGTATGCTTCTCGATGCCGGGTGCTGACTGCGCCATGTTGAAGCAAGAGTGGGTAGCGAGGTTGGAGATGAGTACAGGGAATCGAGTGTAAGCCATCAAAGCCTCGAAGATGTTAGTACTTTCATCGACATCGCTGTATCTTCGTTTTGCTTACCTGCACGCAAGGTTTGTAGTCATCGTCCATCGACAAGCCAGCGAGCTTGGTACTAATCGCAACCATAGCATCATTGAACAAGGCAGGGAATGCCTCATCCTCGTCGAAGCGCTTGACCGCTTCCCGGATGAAGTCCAAACACAGCCCATTCTCGTTCGAGATACCTCTAAGCAAGAACGGTACCAATGTGTCGTGTGCAGGGTTGCGCTCGCGTCTATATTGAAGTCAGAAGCTGCGAAGGCAAGCTGCTATTATTTGACTGACCCGTATAGATCCGGCATGGTCAGTGCGAACAAGCAGTTGCTCATGCACAGTCGCTTTGCCTCCTCGTGGACCTCCTGCCTGACTCCAGTCGCGGTCTTGGCAATCCCTGAGGCATGCACCGCTCGCTTCCAGCACGGCAGTAGGTATCCCATCAATGGCTTCTCATGTGGCCACGTATTCGCTGCCTCCATGATGGCCTGCTCGAGCACATCGACTGAGAGCTTCAGCGGGGATCCGGCCTCGTTGAGCTCCTCGTTCAGTCCCGGCAGAAAGATTAGTCTCTGGCCCTGTCCATTTGACATAATGTGCGGGTCTACTGAGACGCGGAAGATCTGAGAGATCATGCGGTGCGCATAGTCTGTATCGGACTCGGGCTGCGAGTTGTTGGGCTTTCGTGAGGATGGAGGCGCTGCAGCTCGAGAGTCGTCAGCGTCTGGAAAGGGTCGCTTTCGGGGTTCGCGCGATGCTGTACCTGCTGAAGCCTGTGCTGCTTCCACTTGCGCTGGGCTCTTCTTCGATATGTCGCTGCTCTGGTCGTTGCTCAGCGTCCCGGGCAGAGTGGAGGCCGTTGTCGGAGCTTGTGTGATGTTTATTCGAGTTCGTGGGCTGCTCGTCTCGGTATTTGTCTGGTTCGAAGATGGAACGGCGTCTGAAGGCGTCTGTGAGTGCTCACCACTCGGGGAAGCGTTATTCGAGTCTGATGATGCTGGTGTTGCGGAAGGAGGCGGGCCACCGAGCTTTGCTAATCGTCGTGCGCGGATCTAGCCAACAAGAGAAGACGTCAGTAACTGTCTCTGATATGACAGTGCGGACACCGCTTGATGGACTTACCTGCTCCATCTTCTCCTTGTCGGGTGCATCTCCAGACCATGACGGTGGCTGGTCGTTCGGATCCATGGCTGCAGCAGGCGGGATTGGAGCTGCCGCCTCAAAAGAAAACAATGTCTTGGGATGATACGGCGCTTCAGTAGGATATGATCAGAGGTGTCTATATGCGTTCGTTGATGTAGTCTGAAGAAGCAGTGAAAAGAGAGTGCGAGATTCTTGGATCGTGGATATGGCTTGGTGAACGGCGAGGCTGATGGTTGACGTGATGGAAGTCAAAGGCAGCCCAAGGCAACTTTGGTGGGGGCTTTGTTAGCAGCACGCGGGGCACTGTCAGTGAATGAGAGCTGTCGCTTCAGTTGGCGGGAGCGAGACGGTTAGGCACCACCATTACAAGCAGATAACCTTACCCTGCACGTGAAGAGATGACAAGAAGGATGATATCAGGACGGGTAAGCTAAGGTTACGCTCCTTGTGGTGTTTCGTAAACTGGCCATGAGACTAGACACGGTCTCAGCACAATGGCGACCAGATAACAACAATTTCTGATTGAACCCATGCCCTCAAAAGGACGTCGTCGCTTGTGACACCCAACTCCGCCGTTATGCTTAAGTCCGCACAGCAACAGTCCGCGAGAATGTTCCACGACACATCCGTCCATTTATAAGCACTACGACCGTCACCAACACACTACATTCGCACTACAGTTCAATGTAGGTAAACACCAAAGTTCAAATATCTTCGTTTGAAGGCATTCTTAATGATTTTACATCGCTCTTATGCAGCCTCATTGATGATTTTTGAAAGGATCAGAGCCTCCCATCCAACGCCGTGAAACCGTTCCCACCTGATAGTACAATAATAAATACAAAGTCCAAACCTTCTTTTCAAAGAAAGCCAATAAGAAGGGTATCGTATGCTGTTGCTAGAAAATAGCAAAACTCCACTCCTTGCGATGATGCAGGCGGTTAATTTGTGTCAATCTTCCCGATCTCTCGATAGCTTAAGTTCAATTCTCCACGTTGCCTGAAGGTCGCTAAATCGTGTCCTACAAGCGTGGCAGATCGGCTTCTGCGCCAGAGGACCGCCTCCTCTCTGGCAAGCTCGGTATAGTATCGCCACCTGGGTCTCGCCGGAGACCTGCGGTTGTGCCGGAGTTGTTGGCAGCGCGTACGCGACCCTCCTCGCGGCTTCTGTTGAGTAGCCAGTTGACGTGCATACGGATCATGTTGATATTGTTGCGCAACTCCGTGACCTCCTCCCGTATCGGCATCACCTGATTCATGGTCCACATACTTTGGCGCGCCTCAAGATGGGTCAAATTTTGGTGAATCTCCTCAAACCCAGCATCGAGGTCTTGGATCGTGCGGTTGTCCCCAATGAGCCCCTCTCCCGCCGGCCCACGCTTTCCGTTTCCCAAGGAGAGCTCGTCCATTCTTTTGTTTGTCTCCTCTTGGCGCGTTTGAAGCTCTAGGATTGTAGCTTGCATGTCGCCGTATGACTGGATGACGTCCCTTTGAGATCGAATAACGGCCCCAGATGGTGTATCGGGGTGAAATGCGCAGATCGTGGTATGGCTCGGCATCAATCCCCTACTCATTCGGGATGGGCAGCCCAGGTCCTGGTATGTGCAACCAACTTCAACGCCTTCACAGTCTACCTCATGATGTGCTTGCATCGAGTTTCGCCAGACAAGCTCCCAGCATGCATCGCAGCGCGTTTTGCCTTTCACGCAGGTCAACATGTGCACGTCTTTATCGGCAACCTCAATGTCCTCAGCACAGGCGTCGCATTTCGTTTGCACGTGGAGGCATGTGTCGTCTGTTGGCTTCTGGCGTAGCTTCTTCTCGCAGTTGGTATCTGGGCACTTGTAGGTCGCGAATCGGCACTCCGAGGAGACATGCGCTTCAACAACCTCGCGTCGCACCTCTTTGTTACAACCGCGGCCGTGATGTGGGCATTTGACAACGATGTTATTGAGTTGAGTCCGAATGAGGCGGGCAGCACTGAAGCACTGTGACCATTCCAGTGGCTCGCGATCAATAGGGCATACAGACCCCGAGGGGCTTGATGCGATGCTCCGGCGCAGGCACCGATAACAGAAGGTATGGTCACATGGTGTGGTGACTGGGTCGACGAGAGGATCGTGGCAGATAGGACACAGGAGGTTGGGGTCGGGCTCAGCGACACAGGTCAATGAGTACATATCGAAAACAGCGTTGCCGCCGTAATGTCGAGGAAGATCAAACGATGAGAGGTGCGGTGCGGTGATAGGACCGGATCGTCGACGGTTCATTCCTGACTGGCGAATCACGTCTGCTGGTACCTGGCCGAGCGCCCTGACCTGGGCATCCAGATGAGCTCGAGTCTGTAGCTGAGGAACCGTGTAGAAGGTATCTGGCGATGGAGGACGGACAAGGCTGGTAACGAGGTCGGGGGTTGGCGACATTCGGCGTAGGCTCCGGCGCGCGAATCGCCGTGCCGCGGCTGGGCTCATCCGAATCCCTTCATCGCTAGACTCGGAGGTATGGTCGTTCCGGGCGGTCGTGCTGATATTAGGTGTCGAAGAGGATGCTATGGCGGAGGGAACGACATTCTGGCGAGCTCGAGGTCGAGAAAGATCCAAAGAGGATCGGGCAGAGCTAGTTGCCATGCTTGTCACCCTCGATTGCCCAGGGCGAAAGCAGACAGGTTAGGAGGTGGGTGATCAAGGACGATATTGATGAAACCGAGGTCAATTAATGTTATTTGTCGAGATTGTGGTTGATGCAAGGGTATTCGTGAGTATTATTGAAGATATAGGACGCAACGGCGAAATGACGTGGGGAGGCATTCGACACAGGGTGAGATGGGAATGACGGAGGTAGAGTTTGTGTGTGTGTGCGCGCGTGATTATGTGTGTATGAGAGTACGGTGGGTGAGTCGGAGCGGACGTGTCTCTGGCGTGTTGGTAGTTAGAGTGACGAAGGATTGGGAAGCTGAAGCGACGATCTTTTCTATGGTTGTGATGGCTGGTGGAGAGTAAAGGAGGAGACGAAGCAACTGGGGAACGTCAATCGCGAGTCGGACCCCTCCTGGCACCTGCAGCAACCCCACCAGTCCACTGGCTAAGGGCCTAAATGGGGAGTTCGGGTGAAATGTAAAAGTAGCGCGAATGATGGTTCTTGATCCAGCAATGTGCCACAGGGAATTAATGCTTACACAAGGAAGAGGATTCGTATCTTATGTCGGACGACCTTTCAAACAATTCAAAAGTCCAAAACTCGTGCTGCTGTCGACCTGATGTCATCCCGAGTCACGGCCCTTGTCAGGCCACCGTTCACTGCCCTGTGACGTAGTATGGGGGCCCCTTCAGATGGTGCAGTGGGCTTCGCTGACTCCTGTCAGTGGCAGACCTCCGCTAATATTGCCGAGGCAGGGTCCCCCCTTCGGCTACGAGCGCACTACCACAGCATTCCAGTTGTCTCGACAGCCTTTTTCTCTCTTCTCGCACGATAGAGAGAGTCAGTCACACACACAATGAGACTATTGTTCTCGCTTCACGAACCGCAATCACGCCACCTGGAGAATAACCTTCAAGACTAGAGGAGTATTCCACAATTTGGCACTTGCTTGGCAAACATTCGCCTGGCTTGCGCCTCTTCCGACTGCTTTCGATCTTCGATCTGTCCATTGTCTGTTCAGGCCACCACGTGCGTGCGCACGCCTAAGTTTAGAGCTCGATCCCGCCATGCCTAATGGTGAGCATTCCTCACTTTTAAAATAGACGCAAGGGTCCTGCGCGCTGTGACTTGACTCTCTGCTTTTCTGTTGATTCAATAACAGCGAATGGCTACTGAGCCTCTATTTGACTTCGTCTCATTCGTACTTGCTCGTTTGCTGCAATTCGATCAGACCCATCGCCGATCAGCCGCGTTCCCTGGCTCGATGCTCGGATTGGCCAGTGTCTTGATTACAGGAGACGGCACTTGTCGCAACGCCCGTCCCATCCTTTTCACTATATGATTCCACAACCTCCTATTGAGCGTTCTGAATGGCTTAAGCCACGTTATGCATTTGCATAATAAGCTTTCCCACTGTTTCGAAACACCCACGGATCGGCATCTAGAAGCCGGAGACCTTCCTGAATGGGTAATGCTAGTCTCGAGTGAATGGACTGTACTAGTCGGTGACTGGACGTCGTTGCGTCTCATGTAGGAGCAATCTGTAGTAATCAACATAGCAATAGGTCCTTTTGATCACCGACAATCAGTGTCATTGATGCAAAGTCGCCTTTAAAGAGCCAAACTCTTGAAGTCCAAATCACTCTTGCATTCTCTTCACCATCTGCTAACCCATCGCATCCATCAACGTTCCATAACGATTTTACCGAAACCAGGTTCAATATCTCACAGTAATACTCGAAAATGGCATTTCGTTTACTTGGTTCCATTGCGCTCGCGAGCGTTGCACTAGCTGGCGAACCTCAAAGCTGTCCCTCAGATCTCCCTCTATCTTGCCAAAACACGACAGTGGTTGAGGACACTTGCTGCTTCATCACTGCAGGCCAATTGCTTCTCACCCAGTTTTGGGATACTGCTCCTGCTACTGGACCTTCTGGTGAGTGAAGCACTCTTTCTAAGCAAGGTGTTACTAACAATTGCCACCAACAGATTCGTGGACAATTCACGGTCTTTGGCCCGATCATTGCGATGGAACGTATCCAGCCAACTGCGACAACAGCCGTGCCTATACCAACATCTCAGACATCATTGGCTCTCAGGCTACGAACGGCACCCTTGCTTACATGAACAAGTACTGGAAAGACTACCAAGGCGACGATGAGTCTTTCTGGGAGCACGAATGGAGCAAGCACGGTACTTGCATCAGCACTCTCGAGCCAGACTGCTATGAAGACTATGATCCTACCGAGGAGGCAGTTGCCTATTTTGAGAGGACTGTAGCGCTCTTCAAGACGTTGCCTACCTACGAATGGCTCGAGGAAGAAGGAATTGTTCCGTCTGACACGGAGACGTACTCGCTCGAGAGCATACGATCGACGCTGAAGGAGAAGCATGGTGCTGAGGTCACGATTGGCTGCAAAGGGCAGACACTGAATGAAGTCTGGTACCACTACAATGTTCAAGGATCTCTACAAGAGGGCGACTTTGTGGCAGTTGGGCCAGATGGGACCAAAGGATCATGCCCTGACCAGGTCAAGTACGAGGTTAAGAGTGGCCAGCCCTCCAGGAAATCCCGGATGAAGCGTGGCACCCGCAAGGAGCATGGAGATGCTGAGATGCACATCTTCTCACCAGTCAAGGCGATCTAGGCCAGACATCAAGGCATGTTCTGCGCGATAGAACGACATATGTATTTCGACGCTAGACAATGATCCTCGGATAACGGTGCAACACACAACGCGTTGAGCTTTTAAGTCTCCTTTGTGATGTTCATGTCCTTCACCCACGGCTTCCAAACTTTCTCGATGCCCTCCTCAAATCTCCAACCGTCCCAATCAAAGGTGGTCATGCCCCAGGTGTCATCAACACCTTGTCCGCCAGACCTGGACCTGAAGGACCCAGCCAAAGACCACATTGCCCAGCTGATGCCATTCTCGGTTGTGAACTCCCGCAGACAGTTGATGTAGTCATTGTCCAGCAGGCTCTCATCATGCGCAGCACCGAACTCGGTCATAGCGACAGGAGTCAAGCGAGCTGCCTCACGGCAGGGTCCGTAGGCTGAGTCTTCCAGCTTGTCGCAGTCAGCAGGGGCGTCCATGCCAAGAGCATTGAAGCCTGCACGGTAAAGCTGTGCCTTGATGATGCTGCAGCTACCAGTGTCGAGATCCTCGCTCATGGGGTAAATGTGGAGTTCGTAAAAGACCTTGTCGTGCCAGTCGTGGTCGGCGAGGTTGAAGTAGACAGGCTCGGCACGAGGGGCATCGCGAACGGCGACACACATGTAGCAAGGAGCAGTGTTGAGGTTCAGGCCGCTGGTGAGAGCAGAGAGATCCTGGTCGAATTGCATGCCTGACCACGCAATGAGGAGGTCGGGGTTGGCTTCGTGGATGGCATTTGAGCCGAGGGTCATGTTGCCAACCAAGTTGTTCCAGTTGTAGTTGAAGCGGATGTAGTTCTCCTCTTCCCAAGGCTGCCTCAGCTCGTTGACGAGGCCCATGGAGACAATGTTGTCGTGACCGCTGGCCCAGTCTGCGACATAGCCCAGAGCCCGAGTCCAGTTGGCAACGTTGAAGTTGGTGTCGTTGAACCAAGCTGAACCATCTGAGTGACTGCAGCACCAGCCAGCCTTTGCGATATGCATGTCTGGGTGAATGAAAATTCCACGCTCGAGTGCCAGGTCAGCAATGTCGCTCCAGATCTTGAAGCGGCCGGTGTTGCGGTCCCAGTCGGGGTTCTGTTCAACAATGGCAGTTGTCACTCGGGTGCCATTGTAGTAGCCAAGAGCACGGATCATGGAAGCCTCGAGGGGAACATCTTCTTGATCGGACTCTGAGATCTCGTCGACCATCTGGAAAGAATAGCCCATTCGGATGAAGTTCATGCCGAGGCTGGCGACATCGTCGAGAATGGCAGCAGCAGACTTCTTCTCGAGACCCTCGGGAACCATAGTCTCGCCTGTGCCGAACCGTGTCAGTGACTGAGATTCACCATACACCCTTACATAGCCTTTTACGTACCTGACATTGGCCAATTGATTCCAGCCCAAGTCACCTTGTCACCTCTGCTGTTCAGGATATCCCGACCATCTGTGCGCAATGGCGCATACGGCCATCCTTGCTCTCGGGCCTGGAAGGACTCCAAGTTCGCTTCTAGTGGCTGGCGTTTGTACACTCCGGCAGACACACCTCCTGCGAAGAGGAGGCCGCCAACTAGGACATCGAGAAGTCGAAACTGAGTCATCGTAAAGTTGAGCAGATGCAACGAACTTTTCCGAAGCTGTTTCAGTCGCGGTAGTGACTTGGTCCAAGCAGAGACCGAGAGCAAAGGCTTGACCTCTTATAGCTCGCTACATTTTCACCGCGACACTCGACCCCAATCACGCGGGCATTCGCCGATACGACATTGACAATGCGAGAACATACCATGGACTCTGCATCAATTGCCCACCCCCGCAAGAGCTTCTCCCCATGCGGGGAAACGCCCGGGATTGAAGCTCATTTCGGCAGTCGACCAAGAAGAAAAAGCTAGCCAAGCTTCCCGGTATAGTGGGCCTGCAGGATCGTGGTCAAAGATTCGAGAAGCACAATTGGTGCGGCTTTCGAACGACGCTCTTGCACATGGTTGTTAGCAGGCCTAGTATACAGTTAGAGTTGCATCGCGACGGAGCTATGGGCGGTGCGATGACTTCATGATGGAGGAGAAGCTTGATAGTGGGACCTGCGTGCGCAATTGGCGAGGCACTTGCCTAAAGTTTAGAGTTGTTCGGCCTAGTTCTTTGGATATGGAGAACCTGCTTATGCGAGCGAATGGCACAACTCGGCGTCTCATATTGCCGGGGACACTGGGCCAACGATGGGCCGTCCAAAGCCGGGGTTGAACTCGAACGAGGGAAGAATGTTTGTAGAGCATGCAAGACCCTGGAGTTGTGGTTTGCAGCTATGCGACCTAGAATCTACGAGAGAGTGTGGCACTGGGATGGACGACGTTCTACTTCTCTGAAAACAATATGTTATCATCAACCAGAGGAGCCAAATGTGTGTTTCTCCAAGATGGATCACCAACGACCTCATTCTCACCTTTTCACACAGGCTCTGCCGTCACCCGCGATACCTCTCTTGATTTCGAAACGTCGTTAAATACGTCACATGCCTATCCCGTGGCACCATGGCGTGCCTAGTCCAATGAGCATAGGCGTGAAGACCAAGAATTTAGACAATCACGGACAACATGTTGTCTGACCTGTGATGTTCCCAGGACAGCGCGGAGATGTGACGAAGGCTTTGGAGAAGTCTGTTTCGGCTGTATAATGATAAATAAGAAGGTTTTGCGACCACCAGGATGGATGGCCGAGCGGTTATGGCGCTGTGTTCAGGTCTCTTTACCTAGGACGATTTCGCAGTTTCGAAAGAAGCGTGGGTTCGAATCCCACTCCATTCAGTTTTGCTCGATGCAGCTATTATTTATTATCCATGTCTTTCTATGTTCAACAATCTTCGAATAAAATATCCCTTTCATTCGTTGTGCAGTCGCATGCTGGTAGAATTTGCCTAGATCTGTTGCTTTTGCTGGACCCTGCACTAAGACAATGCCAGCTTCCCATCGAAAGGGCAAAAAGCTATGTCCGCTGGAGATGAGGACCATACGGGCCTCAGAATGCTTTCTCTTATATTTATGGTCTGCCAATCATGATATGCTATCTGCCTTGACTCCTTGGATTGCCAAATTACCAGTAGTAGTCATTTGCTCGCACTAGATTTCCCTCGCAACCAACGCCTTGTCTAGGTGCTTGAAGCACAGCATTATCCTCGCACAACCGCTCGCATTAGAGCTCGCAATTCCAGCTGGCTTTCTACTTGGTCGCTAGACTCGTGTTACAGAAAGTCGTGTGATGTTTTCAATTGTGCAACGGGTTCGGTATACTGGCGCGTAGTGGTTGCTGATCATGACTTTTCAACCAGCGCTGAGAGCGTTCAGCACGTCACAGCTTCTGGACACGCTATCTAGGTATTGGGTTTCTTCCTCCAAGACTCTCTATCATCGCCCTTGTGAATATTACCCTGTTGAGGCACGCAACTAGCTCACGATTTTCACCTTTAAGTATCACATGAAGATCCCATGCTGGCTGTCACATCTCAGACAAGGCAACTTCGAACTAATTCTCCCATGGCCAATGTAAGGCTGCCATCCCAGCCTGAAGTTGTCAAATCATTTACCGAAGAAAGCAGGCGCAACGTCCGTAAGCCATGGTCCCATTTGCCTAAAAGTAGCGCAAGGCGACCTCAAGGCAGCAATTACATTCATCATGAAGAGCCTCATATTTTGACACTAGTGAAGACTTTGTCGTCGGGTCATTTACGTCGGCTGGGCCGAAGCAGGAGCGATGGAACATCGGTTGGGTGAATGCCTGCGCCTCCCACCTCAGCCTCCAAAACTTGACTCTTCAGGCGGCCACTGGGCCTTTGGTTCGCACACTTTTCAAACGCAACGTACAGGGTCTTTCACACCATCTCATGCAGCACCCAAGTCCCGAACAACAGGCCGCATACGTAGTAGAGTATGCAATGGCCTCCAGCTGCCGCCAATATCGTGAGGCAACCAAACATCTGAAGGCCCCGTGTCGTCCTGCAGCAATGTGTCACTCTTCACGAGCCAACTGCACGTCGGGCAATGCCGTCACGATGGCCTTTGTCCTGTAGGCTGAACATGCGTGAGATCGGTCACACTTGTCTGACTCTTGGTACTCATCAACACTCGACCAGGGTCTTTACGCACGATGACCGTCCTAATGCGCTTCACTAAGCCACTCGTTACCGTGCGGCTACATCTTATTGGAGCCTGCACACCACTGGCTGTATCGGTCATGGTCAATGCGACCGAATTAGATGTCGACTTCTGGTCATTGACGGCCTCACAATGGAGTCTAGCTTAGACGGAAACTATGCAATGGCACACACGCAAGGCTCACTGGCCGCGCAATATGCGGCTCTGCAAGGCCATGCATCACGAGACCCTCACCCAAGGAGTGCGACACCAGAAAGGGTAGGAAGTGCAACGCCAGATGAGGGAAGACATGGAAGCACCGCATCTGTGCGTGGATAAATCGCAACCAATGACCTTGGCCCGGGTACCAGGCCGCTTGGTTGTGTCACTCTTCAACGGTTGACTATATATCTTTCTGGTGTTCCCCAGACTGAAAGCTTTGAGGGATCCGCAGTACTTTTTTCTTGTCCAAAGTCCTTGAGGGAGACACAGATCTTTGAGCATCCTGTATAATGTCAGCTGTCCTGTCCTCATCCACGCTTGCCCCGTTGCTTGAAGCCCCTAAGAAGGCATCAAAAAAGCAGCCGGGCAAGCAAAATGCCCAGGCCCAGCTTACGCAATTCTGGTCCAAATATCACTCGAAGACCCCAGCTAGAGTCACATCAATCTTCCCAAAGAAGCTTTATGATGGGCTCGTACCGGTCGAGGACACACCTGGTCCTCAGCTTCGGAATGCCGCACGTAGCTACGAAGAAGCACGGACGAAATGCAGAGAGCTTGTCAAGCGAGCAGTAGCTGAATGCGAGCGGATGAACTGCAGATTCAGCGATTCTGATTTCGACATCGAAACAGACCTTGCGAACTACGACAACAATTGTCTATTTGGTCTCGGGAGCAATGAAAGGTCCTGTTGCGGTGCAGACGACAACGATGATTCAGATGATGATGACAAGGCTCGCAAGGTCAACGCATTTGACATGGAAGACGCTCTAAGAAACATTGCAAAGAGCGAGATATTGAAGGATGGATCGGCAAATTTCGAAGTAGACAAACTCCGGAAGTATGTCGGTTTCGGGGCCTTCTCTGGTTACTGCGCCTATCGCCCTGCTCCGGAATCCGTACACCGGATAGACTGGATCTTCGAGAACCCACAATTTACCGTGGATGGATATTCGAGCTCCGACATCAAGCAAGGCAGATGCGGCGACTGCTGGTGGCTCGCGGGTTTGGCCTCACTCGCCCACCGCAAGGACATCATGGACAAGATCTGTGTCGCCAGAGACGAAGAATGCGGTGTCTACGGCTTCGTCTTCTGGAAAGACGGAGAGTGGATTTCAACCATTATTGACGACAACTTGTATTTGACTGCGAGGGACTATGGTGAGGGGCGGGAAACGTACGATTCCTCGGGTAAAAAGGCTAGACGACACAGGAAGGAGAAGCAAACGGGCTCAAAGGCGCTTTACTTCTCTCATTGTGAAAACGAGAACGAGACTTGGTTGCCGTTGCTCGAAAAAGCAGTAAGTCTCCCAACATGACTATTCAACACATACAGCTTTACTGATTGTTCTTAGTATGCGAAAGTACATGGTGACTACGAGGCTCTTGATGGCGGCTGGAGTGGAATTGCCGTTGAGGATTTAACCGGCGGTGTCACCACCGTCGTTGCAGGCAACTCTGTGCTGCGCAAAGATCGCCTATGGCGAGAGCTTGTCAAGTCAGGCGAAGAAGATGGAGAATTTGTCTTTGCTCTATCGGCAAAGTCCGGCTGGAGATCGACAAACGGCATTCAACTCAACCATGCTTACTCTGTGCTCAAAGCAGTTGAGGTTCAAGACGATGACGGCAAGAGACACCGCCTTGTTCGCGTTAGGTATGTTAAATATTGTAAGATTCAAAGCCTGTGCTCTTTACTAACAGAGAGAACAGGAATCCATGGGGCGAAAAGTCATCTCAAGGCGTTGGCGAGTGGTGCGGCGCGTGGGCTGACGGCTCCAAAGAATGGACCTCCTACATGATCCAAAAGATGGAACCACAAACCAGACAATGACGGTAATTTTTGGATCTCCTACTCGGATTTACTGGATACTTTCCAGTACGTGCATCGGACACGACTTTTCAACGAAAGGTGGACCATCGCACAACAATGGACCAGCTCAAAGGTTTCCTGGGTCACAGGTTACATCGACAAGAAGTTCATCATTGAGGTTAAGGGCTCGGGCATGGTTGTCATTGTTCTATCGCAGGTCAGTTGTGGTTCTCTATCTTGCGGTCTCTTCGCGACTATGATGTAGGCTAATCTCTGTGTCTACAGCTTGACGACCGTTACTTCAAGAGCCTGGAAGGACAGTACGAGTTCAGTTTGGACTTTTTACTTCGCAAGGTGGGCACGAAAGTGCCGCTGTGCCAGGTGCGTCCTGTGCACAAATACGACACTCGTTCCGCAAATTGCGAGCTTGAGCTAGAGGAAGGGATATACGAAGTGCTTCCCAAGGTCACAGCGGAGAGAGATTCGAAGAAGAAGACGATCGGTAAGATGGTAAGCACCTGGGCAGATAAGAATCCTGCGAAGTTGCGTCAGATTGGTATGCAGTATGATGCAGCTCACGCAAAGGCTGGTGTGTTGGACGAAGACATCGAGGTTGAGCGCCAGCGTGAAGAGAGCAAGAAGAAGAAGCAGAAGAGGAGGGAGAAGAAGAAACAGGAAGAGAAGAAGATCAAGAAGATGCAGAAGACTCTGCTTGAGAAGCGTGCTAACACTGAAGGAGAGGAGGACGACGATGATAGCGCAGTCGAGGAGACCGTGATGAAGTGGATTAGCAAGAGGCTCAAGAAGAAGAAAAGCGCGAAGCTACCGAGTGGGCTCAACTTGAAGCTCGGCACGCACTCGCGAAAGTCCACTGATACGGGATCCTACAAGGCCAGCCTCCTTGAAGGATCTAACAAAGACATAGAATCCGAGGGCGAGGGCTCTGGCTCCTCTGAGTCTGGGGGAAGCAACACACCGCCATCTACGATCAAGGGCGATGAGAAAGAGCAGAAGGATGATTCCGATACTGAGTCCGAAGACTTGTCCGATTCGAGCGACGAGAGCGAGGAGGAGGATCCGGACTTTGACAAGAAGCAGCCTTGGGATCCTGTATGCGTTATGGGGCTCCGAGTGTATGCTCAGGATGCTGTTGCGACCATCACCCTCGATGACACGAAGCCAGTGGATGCTTTGACGGGAAAGGTGGATGCACTAAATGTGGTGAAGTCGTAATGGTCAGGTGTTCGATGATGGATGAGAGATGAGGCATGAAAGCTGTACCAACCCAACTCACATAATGAAATACTTACAGTCTTGTTTTTCTTATATTTTCGATTGATTCAAGCATTCTCTGCGATAACAAGTCGAGTGCTTCGATAAAAACATGGAATTTGCACTATAACCAGCGTGCTTAGTACTTGACACGATCTACCAAGACTGTGACAAGACTACTGACCACTACAACCGCAAGACGATCAATGATTTTGCCCGATACTTTACGAGAGCCGCTTCAAACAATGCATAGTGACACATCATTCGATTGCGCTTCATGAAGATCATTGTTCAGGTTGATGCTCGTTGGTCCGTGACAAGCACGTGCAAACAACGTCATGAGACACCCTTCGGCTTCGGGCGGGTGCCACCGGCGTCGCGCGATTCCCCCACAGAAGACCGACTTTCACATGCCAGCGCAGGCCCAAACATGCCCATCCCATCCCCGGACAACAAAACAAGTATCATATGCTTTGCCCCATTCGCTGACTCTGTGCGTGTTCTGGAGGTCGTAAAATGCCGCTAAAGAATCCGCCTACCACATGATTGCGACTTGTTTTTATTGGTTCCGGAGCTTGACAGGCGTATTCCTGTGCTGGCCCGATACTCCGAGTCATGGACGGGGCTCTTTGAAGATCGACCGGGTCAACTTCTGAGGCCACTTCTTGCTCTTGTACTCGACATAGCTCAGTAGATCCGATTTGAGACACTGGCGGAAGGACATTTACAATCATCAACATGTGTCGATAGATCAAGACTTCAGCCTCACCGCCGCTCTCCCTTGTACATAAGCCATCATGATCGACCACGTGCTTGGGCGGCCATCGTCCAAGTCAAGGCGAATGCAAGTCCTCGCTGTTCTTTCATTCTGGGGCTTCTACCTCTACAAGTTAGTGTCCCTAAATGTGCACTCTTCCCTTGACGTGTTGCAGGCGTTCTGACAATAGTTTAGGGGACATCGCCATGGCCCCCCGGGCACGAAGCCAATCTCCCGACTTCTCTCGGCTCGACTTACAACATGGCAGACCGTCGTCATCACCATGATGTACCTATACGCCGCTCGAAACTTCAGTGCACTTGCCGGCATAGCCAGCCCAGAACCCATGGCGAACATGTACGATCCTACATTCTTCCGTGCCACGTGGGTACTCACGGCGCTCGATGCTGGGTTCTGGACGGCGATGAAGATACGGGCGAAGTGGCTCAGAGACCTTGCCAGCATCGCCTTCTCGGTCTTCTACCTTTTCGCGGCCGAGCGAGCAGACGAGAAGGTTCGGAAAGTTCGGGGCATGTTGACGGTAGAGCATTTGAGGGTATCATGGAACAAAGGAACGACGCCGTACCTACAATTCTTTCAGGGTCTGATGAGACCTCGGTTCACGAGATGGCCACCACGACAAGTTCGGATCCCGAGACCGTCGTCGAGCGATTATAAGGACCATGTTAGCGCTTGGCTGTACTTTGATGGGCCACTTTCGGCGCTTAGCAACCAGAACAAGCTCATCCTCGACGTGCCGGGAGGTGGCTTTGTGGCCATGGATCCTCGCTGCAACGATGACAAGCTGCTCGCCTGGGCTGCGAAGTCAGGACTCCCTGTCCTCAGCATCGACTACAAGAAAGCTCCGGAGCACCCGTATCCGTTCGCTCTTAATGAATGCTTCGATGTATACTCTACGATTCACCAAACCCGCGGCCGGTGCATAGGCATGTCAGGCACTCAGACACCTCGAATCATCATCACAGGAGATAGTGCGGGTGGGAACCTGGCGGTGGCTACGACTCTCATGATCTTGGAGTCAAGCTCTGCTACCCGCCAACGGCTGAGTTCAAGAGGCGAATTGCCAGCTCCCGATGGTCTTGTGTGCTTCTACCCAGCTCTGGATATGAATATTGGGAACTGGATGACGGATGAGCAGATGGCTTTGATACGGGATCGGAAGATGCGGAAAATGAACAAGTCGATCGTCAAGAGGAAGAGCATGCAGTATAACCAGCTGGCTGGCACTCCGCATCATTCGGAGGATGAAGAAGAAGTGCCTGCTATGACAGCACAAAGGTCGACGCGGCCAACGGAGACATCACCACCCGGATCTAAGTCTCAAAAGGCAGTCGACGGACAAGTTCAAAATGGGAAGCCCAAGGAAGACCGTCCTGATAGCGGCAGCCCAGGAGCGAAGCAGAGTCTCAGTGGCTCTCATCACTCCGAAGCTTTGAGTACTCGTCTGGCGACCTCATCGATTATATCGTACTTCAACGACCGGGTTCTCACTCCAGAGCTCATGCGAGCGATGATCATTCTCTACATTGGACCGCACAATCGGCCTGACTTCACCAAGGACTATCTCTTAAGCCCTGTACTTGCACCAGATGAGCTTCTCGTCAAGTTTCCAAAGACATTCTTCATGACGGGCGAGAGAGACCCGCTGGTGGATGACACGGTGATCTTTGCCGGTCGACTTCGACGCGCAAAGGAAGCCATGGCCCAGAAGGAGGCTGACTCTGCATCATCAAGATTCTCGCAATACAGCTCTGCAGGGCGCTATGACGCGCCAGAAGTGCTGCTCATCCCAGGAACGTCTCACGGATTCATGCAGTTCCCAAGTGTCTATCCTCCCGCATGGAAACATTTCGATCGATGCGCATCCTGGTTCGAACTCATATTCGCAAACGCAGAGTCGCAGCGGAAGAGGGAACGAGCCGAGCAAGCACGAGCGAAAGCCGCAGCTGCAAAGGGAGCGGAGTCGAGCGAGGAGGACAGACCACTGGAAATGAGCATGACAAGAGTGCGTAGCGGTTCAGGAGGCGGTAAAGATGGGCATGAGGGAAAGAGAGGGAACGGGAGTGCGAAAAAGGGGAAGATGTTGAGTAAGAGCAAGAGTCTTGTGAAGTTGAGCAGTGAAGATGACTTGCTCGGGAGGAGGATGGAGGGATTGACGAGTGGATTGACTGGGATGGTTGAGGAGGAGTAGATACAAATAACTTGAAACGCATAGTATATTAGCAACGAACTTTAGATTCACCGAACACCATTGCGACGATAGAACTGTGTTTGTGAATAGAATGACGATCTTAGCTGTCCCGATTCGTACCATGTGTGCCCAGCTGTCAGAGTTGCACTATGAAGCTTGGCAGAGTCTCGGCAGCCGGATCCGACGAGAATGGGGATTGTGAAAGGCAGCGGTGCCGGATAGCCAAGGATCGAGATGATCGTCGGGAGAAGAGGGGTCCTGTCTGATTTTGGTGCAGCTTCTGGATTTGTGCAGGTTCTAGAGTCTGGATGAGGGATCGGATCCATGTACAACTCAGTACAAAGACGGTGTAAGTGGGACGATACTCGCAGTGTTGCATCACGTCGCATTATGCTGTGCTGTACGGTCTGGACATGCCACTGCGTTGAAGCACTAAATCGTCGTGGGGATACAGGACGAATGAATTGTGAGGGTTTGACATCTCAGAGAATCCCCTGCGCTAATAATTTGCTCACTGAGATGGAGAGAAGGATAATAAATGCATTGCGTCAAGGCACAGCTTATGGATGCAGGTTGCCGCATCATCCGGCAATAGTACGTGGCAAGGGCGGGGCATCGCAGTAGAAGATCAGCACAGAGAAGGAGATCAAGGAACGCAGAGTGCAGCTTGGATGGAGATTGGCCAGAATGGACCTGGGCTGGGACTACAAGCTTTCGGGCTAGTCGTATGTTTGGCCTGGGGCGGTACGTGCCGGATGTGTCGTCGTCAGGTTGTTGTTAGCTGCATCCGGGAGGAAAGCTTGGGAGGAAAAGAGGGGAGCTGTCTGTTGGTGAGTAAGTGCATTGCTCGCTTAAAATAGTAAGTGGTGAATTGGAGCTGGAGCTGAGCTCAAGTACAGCTGCAGCTGCTGTGATTTATCCTGGCTGGAATGTGGCTTGTTGCTTCTCGACTTGCACCTTTCTTGGCTTTCTTCCTGTACCTTGCCTTACCCCAGACGGCGAGCAATTGATCAACTCACCTCGGTTCGATTACTTGAGAGGAAACTCAACCCTTTATCTTCTCTTCTTCTTCATCGTGCTCTGTTGTCACAGCTTCCAGATTTCATCGAGTAATTTTCCAGCTGTGGTCGCTTCGGTCATACACACGTCACAATGGTGCACCTCGCTACAATCCCCGCCCACGAGAAGAAGGACGGCCAATCCTCTTCTTCCAGCAACGAGCACCAGAAAGCGCAATTACAGCTTTCTGACTATGCAGACGAGTTCACGACCAGTGTCTACGGCTCTAAGTTTGCCAGAAATGATCTGCCACGGCATGAGATGCCCGATGGCCAGATGCCTCGCGATGTCGCCTACCGCATGATCAAGGATGAGCTGAGTCTTGACAATAACCCCATGCTCAAGTATGTCCTCGATTCGATCTCACATTGATTGAAATACTCCTCATTGATTGAAATACTGACTCTTGTTAGTCTGGCTTCATTCGTCACCACTTACATGGTAAACCCCCTCTCTCTTACCATCCCTACCACTGCTAAATCAGACTGACCACCCTCCAGGAAGACGAAGCCGAGAAGCTCATGGCCGAGTCCTTCGCCAAGAACTTCATCGACTACGAAGAATACCCCCAATCAGCCGACATCCAAAACCGCTGCGTCAACATGATCGGCTCCCTCTTCCACGCCCCATCCGACGGCTCAGCAATCGGCACATCCACCGTCGGCTCGTCCGAAGCCATCATGCTGTCCGTCCTCGCCATGAAGCGCCGCTGGAAGAACCAGCGCAAAGCCGAAGGCAAGCCCTTTGACAACCCCAACATCATCATGAGCTCTGCCGTGCAGGTCTGCTGGGAGAAGGCGGCGAGATACTTTGAGATTGAGGAGAAGTATGTCTACTGTGAGAAGGATCGGTATGTGATGGATCCGAAGCAGGCTGTTGACTTGGTTGATGAGAATACGATTGGTATTTGTGCGATTTTGGGGACGACTTATACCGGGCAGTATGAGGATGTCAAGGGGATCAATGACTTGCTGGCTGAGAAGAAGCTTGATACGCCTATTCATGTTGATGCCGCGAGTGGTGGCTTCGTTGCTCCTTTTATTGTTCCTGATCTCAAGTGGGACTTTTGCTTGGAGAGGGTCGTCTCTATCAACGTCTCCGGACACAAGGTGAGTCCGCACGATTATTCTCCGCAATTCCTGGCTGACCATAATTCAGTACGGCCTCGTCTACCCTGGTGTCGGTTGGGTCGTCTGGAGATCTCCCGAGTACCTCCCCCAAGAGCTCGTCTTCAACATCAACTACCTCGGCGCCGACCAAGCCTCCTTCACCCTCAACTTCTCAAAGGGTGCCTCCCAAGTTATCGGCCAATACTACCAGCTCATCCGTTTCGGCAAGCAAGGCTACCGCTCCATCATGAGCAACCTGACATTGACCGCCGACCATCTCAGCGACGCACTCGAGGAGCTCGGTTTCATCATCATGTCAGAACGTAGTGGCGCTGGTCTGCCCCTCGTAGCTTTCCGCTTCAAGACGGTCGATGAAGGTGGTGAGGAGAAACATTACGATGAGTTTTCGTTGGCGCATCAGTTGAGGTCCAGGAGTTGGGTCGTGCCTGCTTATACCATGGCGCCGCATACGGATAACATGAAGATGTTGCGTGTGGTTGTCAGAGAGGACTTTTCGAAGAGCCGATGTGATATGCTCATCAAGGATATCAAGCTATGCATGGATATGCTTGAGCAGGTCGATGCCGCTACGATCAAGAGAATGAAGGACTTCACACAGACCAACGTCATCAACAGCCACCAGGCTACGCATAGCCACCACAAGTTCAAGGTAAGTTTCCCTTCTTGCTCACTCCAAGGAGTTGTGAGAAATTTGCTGACATTGTCGCGTCCAGAATGAGAAGCACTCGCTGCAAGGCAAGACAGGCAAGACTCACAGTGTTTGCTAAACAACCTTATTGCATGGGGCGTTATGGATGGCGAAGAACAAAGAAAGGAGCTCGAAGAAATATACAAGTCTAAATGCAATCGCATTGGTATCTAAATAGGCAGATCTACTGTGCCGTCGCCTTTTTGACCTTCTATGATCGAGACGCCGCAATCGCTTGCTCCAGAATGTCCAGGCCCTCATTGATCTCTGCCTCCGTGACCAACAAGCTCGGCACGAATCGCAGCGTGTTCATGCCAGCAGTGATGACCAACAAGCCCCTCTCTCGTGCCTCCTTGACAATCGGCGTAGGATCCTCTGAAAGCTGCAGACCCAAGATCAAACCCCTTCCACGAGTCTCCTGGATAAGTCCTGGGAATCGTTCTTGCAACTTGGCGAAACGCTCGCGGAAGATCTCACCCTTGGCGACAACGTCGGCTTGGAGTTGTTTGTCGGAGAGGCGAGTCACCATGTAGTGTGCGATACGGGAAGCCATGGGGTTGCCGCCGAAGGTGGTGCCGTGGTCACCCACCTTCATGCTATCGCCGACTTTCTTGTTCACGATCACGGCGCCGACGGGGAAGCCGTTGCCGAGTGCCTTTGCGGATGTGATGACATCAGGGTGCGCTTCCTTGGGCAGGTTTCCGTGTGCCCAGAGGGTACCTGTACGTCCCAGACCGCACTGGATCTCATCATACACGAGAACAGCACCGACTTCACGGCACCGCTTGGCGAGCTTAGTGAGGAACTCATCGGTCGCGGCATGAACACCACCCTCTCCCTGAATAGGCTCAACAAGAACACCACAAGTCTTCTCCGTAACAAGCTCATCAATTGCAGCCACATCATTATACGTGCCGGTCTTGAACCCAGGCACCATCGGGCCAAACGGCTTCTGGTACTTGGGATTCGGTGTCGCTGATAAGGCGCCCATTGTGCGGCCGTGGAATGAGTTATTGAAGCTGACGATCTCGGTCTTCTCCCCTGACGGGTCGAGGATCTTGCCTGTCTTTCTGGCGAATTTGATGGCTGCTTCGTTGGCTTCGGAGCCGGAGTTGCAGACAAAAACGGCCTCTGCGTCGTGCATGCAGCCTGCCTCGCGGGTCTTCTCGACGAGCAGTTTCGACAGTGCGCCGGTCCAGATGTTGAAGTATAGGTTCGAGCAGTGGACAAGAGTTTTTGACTGATCCACGGTATTAGTATCAATTACATGTATGGCGAATCGTGCAACCGGAGGAACGAACCTGATCGGCGACGATACGGGCGAATTCGGGGTCGCAGTGGCCGAGCGCATTGACGGCAATACCGGCAGTGAAGTCGAGGTACTTTCGGTTCTCAACATCGTAGAGGTATGATCCTTCTCCTTGGACGAAGACGGGGGAGGGTCGGGCGTAGGTTGAGACCATGTAAGGCGCCCATCCGCTCACGAGAGCGCCGCTGGGCGAGTCGGCCGTCGGATCGGGGTTTGGAAGAGCAGCATCCCTCTGCAATAAGATCAGTCCATTAGCTCCCTCTGTATATCCTCACGCAATCGAGTATTTTGCCACTTACGTCGATTGCCTGCTTCACATCCTCAGCCAGGTTCGAGGTCGTAGCGTATGCTCTGGCAGTGACACGGGAACCCGCCGCTGCGGACGAAGACAGAGCTGCCAATTGGCGTCGCAGAGGTAGCCGCAGTGCCATGATAAACCGTGATTACCCTCTCGGCTTGCAGTCGCAAAGTTCAGGCCTTTCGATTGAAGATCGGTGGTAGGTCGGAGGGGATGGTGTCGTGGGGGAATTATTTCTCAGCTACCGGGTTTTATCGATAAAAACCTCGCTCCGCGATCGCAACCCATTTGGGCCCCCATGACTCCTTATCAGATGGGGCCTTTGAACATCACTCACAAGACAAAACGATACAATGACCCGTTAATGGTTTATACAGTCACAATTCTCGTCTCCATTAGGTTTGTTAGTCAACATCCTTTCGAACCCACTCATAATCGCAGCACTCGCCGAGGCTTGCCAAATCGGTCGGTCGCACAAGAAGCTCCCAGTACAGACGTCGCATCCACATCCCCACGACGTCCTTCTACAAATACATTGACGCAAAAGAGACCCTTGTATGCAACCAAAACGCCACTCCACTTCTGCAGAAAGCTGCAACGTGAAGATCCATCAAGACTGGCCGGTCATCCGGCTACCATGGTCTACAGCTGTCATCTCCCGTTGTTCGCCTTCAGCGAACCAAGATGGTTCCTAAACAGCACTGTAGCCGCCTCGGCTGCCTGTTCCCTGAACAGTGTTGAGAACACGGCGCACCCAGTCCTTAATAAGATATGGAACATCGCGCAACGTGTCGCCGTGTGGCAGCAGATCCCAGCCACGTGCGCCATAGCGGTTGTAGTTCAACCATGAGCCAAAGATAAGGTATGCAGCGATGCCAAGGAAGACGCTAGGAAAGGTGTCAGTGAAAAATATCGAATGATCCTGCAGTAGGAGAGGCACTTGTGTGCACTTACATGATGAAGAGCCAGGTGAAGAAACCCCAAGAGGTACTCGCCGATTCGTCACCATCATCGCCGGTGTCGCGCTTGTCCTCACAAGCATATTTGGTGTGCCATGTCAAACGCAAGATGTCCGCATCCTTCTCAGACTTGTAACTCTCCCAGACAAGGGCTGCGTCTTCCTTCTTAAGCTGGTGCTCCTTCGAGGACTCACCCTCGTCCTCATCCTCGCCTTCTTTATCGTCGCGGCGTGCGAGACGCTCGTACTTGTCTTCAGAGGCCCACTCGCCTTCTGTGCCTTCCTTTTCAGGGTCGCACAGAAACTCGATCACAGCCTGTTGAGCTTTACGCTCCTTGACAGGGCCGACTAAGGGGTACTTGCCACCCTTGAGCAGCAGTCGCACGCCCTCCTTCGAAGAGTCCGAGTTCGATTCGCTTGTCTTCAGTCGCGTGGCCGTGGAGTCGAATTGAGAGCCGCCAGCGTTCTCCAGTCTTCCAGCGATAGCGACGACCTTGGAGATGCTGTCGGTATCATCCTTGAGCATGTGAGTAATGGCGCACGCTGGAACCCTGATTAGCAAACGGTCCGACGTATCAAGCGCATTCAAAACCTACCGTGTGTGCCATTTGGGCATTCTTCGGTCTTCTTAGCTTTCCCAGACTTCTTCAACGGTTGACAGATATCGATCGTATATGTAGTGTTGTAATGCGTTTCGGAGCTGGGTTCCCATCGCGACGTGACGACTGAGTGCGGCCCACCCAGAGGCTTCAAGTTGAAAGTGTGTCCATCAGTGCGAATCTTTTCGCAATCCAGTGAAGCAGCCTGGGCGCAAGAGCTCGCCAGCAGAAGCGAGGCAAAAAGGTCGGTGACACGCGGCCGATGCATTGGGGACGGGTTGCGCTGGGGTCGAGGAGATTGGGAGAGATATTATCGACTCGAGGAAATCGCGGTTTCTAGGATGACAGAGCGGTTGTTCGCACGCGTTGTGCTGACGATTTCTGACTGCGCGCAATGAAAGAACGAGGGAAACGGAAGATGCAAGGAAATCGTGCTCGCTGGCAGAGGTCGCTTGATTTAAGAGACGGTCGGTTGACTTGCTCAGGTGTAGCTTGGAAATGACCAAGCTCCTGCCTTTCCGGACGGTTATGTCATCCCACCTTCAACAAGATCCACAGCACGTGACACTAAAGAAGCCCCCCAGCGCCCAATTTCATCGCATTCGGAAACTTATATCGGTGCCTAGGCGAGACTACCGCAACAAAAAAAGCCAATCACAATGGTTTCAGAACGAGACGGATACTGTAGCAAAGACGGTACTACTTGATCTGGCTCTCTGATCCTGACAGGCTTCAAGTATGCCTGTGAGACTGAATACAGAATGGCATAGCTGTAAGATGCCTGGATAAATACAACGCTGCCGGTAATTCGCAACTAACCAATACCCCAAGTTCCCACGTTGATTGACGCCGTTGAATGCAGGGCTGCAGTCTCCAAAGATCTGCAGGCAAGAGTAGAAATTCCAAAATCCGAAAGGGTATACAAAGCATTTGCGTCAGTTTGGCGTAGTCTCCCAATCTTGTGGGTTAGCCTCGCGAATCCGCAACCATAACACAAGGCATGACACAAGCTTGACTATCATCTGAGAGATAAGCTTAGTGATCACATGCCCTGCTGGCCCATCATGCCATTCATTCCCTGCATCGCAGCTTGCTGCTGCTGCTGTTGTTGATTAATAATCATCTGCTGTTGCTGCTGCTGC